>JBBBDQ010001069.1:992500-1207500 GCA_037127315.1 Ascarosepion bandense
AATTTTTATTTTTCCCTCCTGCCAAAAAAACAAAAAAAAAAACAAAAAAAAGAAAAGATTTTTGGTAAAAAAGGAAAGTGAAACAAAATTGCAAGGGGCTAGTGATAAAATCCGTGAGATTTTGAAATAAAAAATATCAATACATTGATGACTTACCAAATTTGGGAATAAAATATAACCAGAATTATTTATTCTTTTTTAGGGAAATAGAATTGAGTTTAGCTGAGACAGTTTGTGTTCACTTTATATTTGGAAAAGGCACGAAACCATCTGCCAGGTTGAGAAGGAATCTGCAGTAGATGGAGAGATAATCATCTGATCTTTTCAAGTGAGGTATAAGCTAACAGTATCTTATTCATGTTATCATAAGAATGAAAATTTAAGGATATACTACCTTGTGATATCTCAAGTTACGTAAGCAGCCAGTCAGAACTGAAAACCGCTGTGAATGAAGATGATTGCCATTTGAACTGAGGAAACCATGGTCAACTTAAGTGAGGGAAATTTTATTGGAAACAGCTGCTAAATAAAATACAGAATTTGTTATCTTGAACTGATTGCATTTCAGCATGTTAATAATTTCTGGAGTTTTACATCTGAGCATTTATGGGAACTGAAAGAGTAAGGAGTGCGATTTCTCTCTTCTTGGCAAATATTTGCATCATTTAAATTGAATTGGACTTGATGGAGATTATTTTTCTATCATACCATCAGTCTCTGCTCATTACGAGATTATCAAAATTTCTACTGCCAAGTTTCTCTTTAAGTTTTTTATTTCTTTATAATGATTTTCTAATCCATCTTGTCATTGGTGTTGAAAATGTAGTGATTCTCTTAGCCATGTGACAGATGAATAGAAGGGTTATCAAGTTGATGGGAATTAGTAAAGAGCTAAAAATCAGGGGAAGCAATTTATCAAAACACATGTATACATGCACACACAAAATTTTTTACACTCCTTTTAAAAAGCTAGACTGAATTATCAGTTGAAAAATTTTCTTTGGTGGAAATTTAAAGTCCTCAGCCTAGCCCAGTTCTCAAAATATAACTAAATAACCAAAAGTTAGAATTTTTTTTTATAATCTCTTCTCAGTCAAGCCAAGAACTTTGCAGCAATCATTCATATATATATATATATATATATATATATATATATATAATACAAACACACTAACCTTTTCTGCTACTGCAGTTTCTCCAAGCCTTCCTTCCTCATCATGTCCCAAGAACTTGAGCTGTCTCTTCTCGATGCTCAGTATTAATTTCTTTTTCATTTCCATCCTTTCCAAAACCTCATCATTGCTCACATGCTTGATCTATGATATCCACAACATCCTTCTGTAGAACCACATTTCAGTTGCTTCTAGTTTTTTTTTCATCTTTGTTGGTATTGTCCAGTATTCACTGCCATATTGAAGAACAGACATCACAAAGCATCCCAGTATCTCTTCTTGGTTCTAGCGAATTTTTCCTGTCTCTTAATACTCTACTCAGCTTCTAGAATGTGTCCTTGGCCATTCCAATTTGCCTTCAGATCTCAGTGTTGCACTTTCCATCTTTCGTTATAACACTTTCCAAGTACTCAAATTTTTGTTCTTGCTTGATTTTAGTATCCTCAACCTGTAATTGGCATATTGTGCTCCTACATTTGTTGATGACCATACATTCAGTTTTCTTGTAGTTTATTTGTAGTCTTTTCTTTCAACTTTCTTCATCTACCTTTTTTAGGAGGTTTTGTAGTTTTCTTTCCTTGTTGGCTATCAGCACTGTATTTTCTGTGTATCTAATGTTGTTCAGATTGTGACCACCAATGTGGAATCCTGGCATGACTTCTAGGGTCCTCAGAATAGTCTCGCTGTACAAGTTGAATAGATTCGATGAAAAGACACATTCTTTCTATCTTAGTATATCTGCTGAATTTGTTTCTTGTTCATATGCAGGTGGTTTGCTACCAGTAAAGATTTTTGATTACTTTGATGTCTTTGCCAAATATGTCAAAATTGCTGAGCATTTCTATCAATTCCTTGTGACGTACTTTGTCTGACGCCTTGGCAAAGTCTACAAAACACAGGTAAACTTCTTTTTTCATTTGTATCACTTTTTGATAGCATCCTAAGCATAAATATCACATTCTTGTTCCAGTGTTCTTGATGAAACTGCACTGTTCTTGTCCTATTTCCAGCCTGATTCTGCTTTGCGCTCTATTCATCAGGATTCGGATAATATGTTTCATTATGTGGCTCATCAAACTGATTGTTCAGTGGAGTTCACATTCGATTGCACTTGGCTTCTTAGGCAGAGCTATGAAAATTGATTTGCTTAGGTCATTTGGTATTATACCACTGTTATATATTTCATTTATTATTTCAGTAATTTTCTCTATGCCAAAATCTTCTAAGGCTGTCAACATCTCTATTACAATACCGTTTGGTCCGGCTGCTTTGTTCCTATTCAGTTTGGACATTGTGTTTTTCTATCACCTTATTTATACAGTTATGGTATGAATGAGCAGTTTAATGGAATGGAGGGAGTAAAGCAAAAGTAGAGAAAGTCTGTGAGAGGGGGAAGGGGAGGAGAAAAGAAAAACATTTTGGTACTCTAATCCAGTTTCATATTTGCTCCAGTAGATATATTTTTGCTTTTTTGCAAGCTGTCTTTATTTCAGATCCCTCATTTAACAAGTTGCTTTGTTCTGAATATAATATAATCACCAGCTTTTATTCCTGATACAATCAGCACATGATATTTCCAATATTATATGACTTGGCTTTTTTCAAAATACTCCAACATATATTAGTAGTGCTTTTTCCATTTTTTCTTTTAACTCCCACACATGGTGATCTCGTTTCATACAATGTTTGTAACCTTCTAGCTTAAATGATGATCAATGGTTATACCATCTTTTCTTAAATCTACCTTCTATATACCCAAAATACACTTTGTTTTGACTTTTTTCATTTTCCATCTCTGCTTTGTACATTACCCCTTCTGTTTTACAGACTCCATTCAGTGAGCACTTTTTTTACTTCTACAATTGCAAATGTGATTACTTATTATTTTACATGCTATCATTATTAAAATTTTTGATGTTCTGCTTCTTAATTGTATTTTCTAAGTTGCTAGTACAACTATAACTTATCTTCACTGTGTTTTTGTTGAAGATTTTGTGCAACTCAAATATTTTGGTTTTATCAGATAGTTTGAAAAACATTTTTCTTACATTTGTTTTCACTCCTAAATTAAAGGTGGTGGGGTGGAGTAAGCCAAATAATGTGTCTTTTTCTTTTGTTGTTCAAAATCAGGCTGAATTATTTGGGGTTTAAATTCAAGTCTGGTTTTGTGTTGTGCGTTGTGGTACAGTGGATATCGGCTCGGAACGAGAAACCGGGGAGCCGAGTTCGAATTCCAGTTGAATCCATTGTATTCACTTACGCACAAATACCCTTGGGAAAGGTATTAATCCGTCTCTTCCTTCCAGTTATGGGTTAAATAGCAGGACAGATTGGGTTCTCTAGCCTTGGTCGGCAACCAGTCTACCGCAGAAAGCAATGGCAACCTACTGTGGGATAATCTTCTGCCCAGTCAGTCATGTCACTTTCGAGACATGATCGCCCAAGCGTGTATCACGTATGGCACTTTAACTGACTGACATAGCCTGCATTCAATGCCTTTTGAGACATGTTTGATCACAGGTTTTTTTGGTGGCAGTGGGGGATCCAGCGTTTACATATCGTAATTTGCTGTTTGATTTCATGTACGAAGAGATGTTACCAGTTTCTAAATCCCATTCCATGTCCAGATATTAGACCACTTTTAAATTCACATATATCTTGATGTCAAAACCAAGATTTTTGATGAGTTCTTTAGCTCTTTCCTTATTTTATCATTTACTATTCTTTTATCTGGTACCACCATTAATCCCTCATCCCTATATAGGCCAAGGTCATTTATGTGTACTATTTTATTTATTTTGCTTAATATATGATTCAGACACCTCTGCATCATCAAATGAAACTTGTGGGGACATCAAATGCACTTTTGTTTTTTAGCCATGTATCATTGTTGTGAAAAAGAATTAATTTACTACAATGTAGAATAATTTCTATTTGCTCAGGTGTTACAATAATAAACTCCTTGGCAAAGTTTAATGCTTCAAGCAACTCCTGTTGAAATATTGAGAGATGATAATGTTATTGGTTGTCAAACCAACATCTGCATTTCCCAAAGAACATTTGAGCTGATATACACTGTTGATCTTTTCTAAAACACTAATTGACAGAGAAGAGTTATTGCATATGTGTTAAATTTAGTAAAATATATAATTAGTTTTATTTTTTTACTGGGGCCGCTATGTTTGCAAAAATCACCATCATAATTACATTAAGTTTATCTTCACAATTCACCCCAGAGGATGATCTCAAAGGAGATTGAAAGTACTTGTGTTAACAAAAACTATAGTGCCTGCCTTCATGAATTTGAACTTAACATCAAAAAGCTTATTAGAGAACTAGAAAGGATTATTACAAAAATAATTAGTCATAATATGTTAAGTACCTCCACTCATTTTCGATACCTAAGGTTTAAAATAAATTTTTAAAAATGAAAATTTTCTTGAAGCTTTCAGTTTAGCATTAATTGAAAATGAAATGATTAAATTTGCTAGTAAAATATTCTGGTTTGTTTCAAACAAAAATTATGTTGATTGGAATCTAAACTTTTGAGTGTTTTCAGTTAAAACATTAAAAACAGATTTTCTTGGTTTTAAAAATCTTTCAAAATAATATATACATGTGAGGTGTTATTTAAAGAAAGTTAGAAAATTTAAGGTTTAATTAATCTGATTTGAAACAAGTATTACTTGCAAATAGTTCGAAATGTAGTATACAAGCATTTCTTAATCATAACGGTTTTTTTTTTTTTTTAACACATTGATTGATTAAAGACAGCCAGAAATGTTGACAAGCTAAGTATGGTTGACCAGAATTAGCATAATTATCCAAATTTTGACCTGTAAGAAGAATACTTCATGGAACATTTGACCTTTTAAATGAAATGCCATACTTAAAAAAAACAACCTTTCTACAAACAAACAAAAAATTATTTTAAAAATCTTGGTGCATGAAGATTTATATTAAGCTTTCCAATTTTCGATTAGTAAATAGTCTTCATTTAATAACTTAATAACATAACTGCAACAAGGTTTTGACAAATTATAAGAATATTTTTCAATTTTATTCATAATAAAATTATTTATAAATAAAAATAAAAACAATTCTTGTAAAAATTCATTATTCCTCAAAAACAAAAATTTTTCTTTAGACTGTAATGTCCTTTATATATATATATATATATATATATATATATTTCTTCAGAAGTGATCATCAAGACTCTATACATTAAAGTTTTTATGAAGTTTATTTTGCATTTTTTAGAGCAAAAAGAATCCCAACACATATAAAAACCCCAAAAAGTAGACTTTCTATACACAGAGGTACAAAAAGATGTTGGTGTACAATGCACCAATCCATTAAGGAAAGCAAGTTTAGAATTAACTTCTTTCTCAATAGTAAACCTCAAAGAAGGATGGAGATTATTAAGGGTGGAGAGAAATTGATCAACCTCAGCTTATCATTAAATAAGCAAAATGTATCATCAACATAGTGACGATACATGGACGGGCAAAATGGATCATTAAATAATTTTTCTTCATAAAACCCAACAAAAATATTAGCCAATACAGGACCCAAAGGTGAGCCCATGGCTACATTGTCAGTCTGACAGTACATTATGTTGTTGAAATTAAATTCAACAGATGAAGTGGCAAACTGCATTAATTTCACAAAAATTACTTCAGGAACATCTGGAGGAGACAAAGAATTGCGATAAAAAAATTGCTGCAAATATTGTTTCCATGAGAGGAACACAAGTAAATAAGGAGCATACATCCTATGAAGACATAAACTTATCAGAAGGAGAACCTTTAATAAGCTTGTCAAAGAAAAATGAATCCTTTATACTAAATAAGCTGTAGTGCTGCAAAACAGGTTGTAGCAATTTAGCAAGCCATTTGGCTACTTTATGTTGTGAAGACCCTATCATTGATAAAACCCCATACTTATGTATTTTTGGAAGATCATAAAGGTGAGGTCTGATTGAGCCAGAATGTCTCATTTCATCAGAAGTTTTGGGAGAAAGAATCGTTCTTTTAACTCACTTCAATAGTTTTTTCTGGAAGTTTGCTTCTATTAAATTGTTTGCATCACATTTTTCAACAGAGCCTAATTCTATAAATGTTGACATATTATTTACAATTGATAACATCTTATTAACATAGTTTGGTGTAATCCATTAAGACAACACGAGCCCCTAGAAATCACCAAATCACGGTTTTCTTTTAAAGACCTGATAATACGCCTGTGCTCAATTCTCCAGTTTGATTAAGAAGTAGCAACAGGAGTACTAGAAAACAAGTGAGTATAATTATTTAGTTTGGTTGTAAGGTTAGCAAAAGTATCTGAAGAAACAGGGACAAGTTTCACAAGTTGCGAAAATAACACCTCAAAATTGGAAAAGAACTATTTTTTATATGGCATGGTAGGTGGAATACAAAAATTTAAGCCATGAGCAAGAACAGCAGATTCTAGCTCAGACAATTGATGGGAGGAGTAATCAATTATTGTATTCCACCTATCATTAATATTAATTACATTATTCATAGTAAACTTTGGTACAAATTTGGTCACCTGCTGAGAGAAAAAAAAAGTTGTTTTTTTTTAAATTTCAAACATGTTAAAAAGAATTAAAAAATTTTTTTAAATAATTAAAATTTACTTTAATCTTTCCTTTTAATAACAACATAAACATTTTGGTGGAAAAACTGTGTTTTTATTAAGTTTGGGGCTTTTTTCTTTATGCAATGCTGCTTTTTCAGCGAATTAATGGAGGTAATAGATTTCATGAAACATGCTTGCTTGAAGAAATGCTGTTGAAAATTTGTTGTATTTAAAGGGGGAAGAGTGCTCAATATCAGATACAGATAACAGATACAGTAGTCATATTGAGCAACTTTGTGATGTCTGTTTTTATATATATAGAGAGAGAGATAGATAGGGAGGATGAGGAGGGAATTATTTTCTGTAAAAATGGAAAAACTTATAGAAAATGGAATGATCTACTTGAATAAAAAATCGTAATATTAAAATGGAAATTGGCGCTGAATGCAATTTTAATTTGTTACCATACTTCCCATTCAAAACCCTCTCAGTCCGCACAGACATCAAAGGATAAAATCAGTAATGATTTAATACATCTCCCTTGCCTACTCTCTCTCCCTACAGTTTACAGTAATATTAAGGAAGCAAGTTTTATGAAGTTGACTTTACTAAATCTCTCAATCCAGACACATATTAAAGGATAATGTCTGTAATGTTTTAATACATTCCCTTTGCCTACTGCAGATATTGAAGAGCTCCAAGGTGTTGCTGTTGAACTGCATAGTCCCCTGCGTATCGTTATCAGGCTCTGGAGCTTGGGTGAGCAGCTAATCTTGAACTGGGTTCAGAAGAGGCCCTCTCTACTAACGAGGTCAAATACCTTGGTCAGATTGATGAAAGCGACATACAGGGGCATCTGCTGTTCTCTGCACTTCTCCTAGAGCTGACAAAGCAAGAAGATCATGTCTACTGTTGATCATTCTGATCAAAAGCCGCACTGCAACTCTGGGTAAACATGTTCAGCAAGTTTCTGCAGAGGGAACAAGATGACCCAAGCAAAGACTTTGCCCACAACACAGAGTAGTAAGATGCCTTGTCTTGCAGTGCTTGACAAGTTTACACTACTATTTAGAAACTAAGTTTTATGAAGTTGATTGATTTGCCTTTACTAACTCTCTCAGTCCAGACAGACATCAAAGGGTTAAATCGAACTACTTACAACTATAACAGCTTTGGGGAAAAGTAAATATATGATAAATGATTTAATCCTTGATTTTTAAAATTTAAAAAAAATATGCATGATGTGTGACATACTCATCAATGAAATTGACAAGAAGAGACCATTTTTGTGAAAGTATTTTAAGGAAGGTGATGCTATCCTTAGTGCTAAATGTAATTGGTAACTATATCTATCAGAATTGTTTGATAGTCCTTTTGCTGCTCTAAAAATGAAGCTTATCAAGGAAACCATAAGTATCACAGCAGATGAAACAACTGCCAACAACGTTATGAATGTTATTGCAAGCACTCAAGAGAAGTGTTATCAATGTTGTCACTATGAAAGAATGTAATTATCGGACTGTAAGTCAGGTGCTTGCATCAAAACTGTTACTCCTGTTGACATTGCATTTGATGATATTTACTGCATTTGTAACGGATTTAGCAGCATGTTGTAAAAAGGCTCAGAGGAATGTTTCATCCAACATAATATTTGTAAACAGTCCACAGGTCTTGTGTATTTAGTTCCCATTGTTGCTGATGTATTCTCACACTGACCACAATTTGATAATGTTTCTCAGCTCAGTACTTTTATTAAGCTTATTTTTTAAAAACATCTGGATGAAAAAAAGTAATACCTGAAATTACTTGAAATGTACTTGCCTAAGCAACTAGTGAAGCTCTCCAGTGGCAACCTCATGGAATTCACAGTTCAATGCAACCAAGTATCACTCTTCATATGTTCAATTTTATTAAGGATTCTTCAAACAAGAAAAAAGTATCTGTAGAACAACATTAGCTCTATCATCAGGCTGTCAAAACATCAAAATAGCTACTGTCAGGTGAAAAATTAATTTTCTTTTCAACTGAAAGTAATTAATATTTGTTTCAAATCAGATTAATTATACTTTAAATCAGCTAATATTACTCAAATAAAATTTCTGAATAGTATATTTTATTTTTGGAAGATTTTTTTTTTAAATAAAGAGAATTACATTGTGATAAAAGACTACTAAAAAAGAGTACTAATCAGCTATTTTAGCAGCAAAAAAAATTCTTTTTATTCAATTTAAATGAGTTTTGGAAATACAACTAAGTACTTTGCTTATTGGAAATATTAAATTTAATCTGTTAGCTTGAAATTAACTCTACAATAAAATTTTCTAAAAAGACTTTTTCCTTTTTAAAAATTTGTTTTAAACCTTAGGTATTGCTTTTTTGTGGTAATTCTTTATATATATAATTATACCTGATGTTGTGTAGGTTAAATCCACTTCTTTTGATCAGCAGTATTATGTAGTTATTTGTTTATTGGAGATATTTGCAAGCATCATAAAATGGTATTTGTGAGCGTTAAACATTGATTTATTTCATATCCAGCATGCATGTACTGTCATGTGCAATAGCATTATAACTGAGTAGCTGGGGCTTCATTTTTTTATTATATTAAAAAGAAATCAAATAACCCATTATACTTTCTACAATCAAAATGAACAAATTAAATATTTTCAAAATAATAATTTAGATTTATTAGATTTTGAAAATAAGAATAATTTCAACATTGCTTACTTCTCTTATTTAAAGCTGTGTTTTAAATGCTGTAGCAGTTACTATTTTTAGAGCAAAAGTGGCTCATTTTAATGACTATGTTATTTAATTATAAAAGCCTATTAAGAAGATAATTGCTATTTTATCAGTCAATCAAGTAGCATGCATGATACACACTTGGGAGATCATGTCTTTTTTTATCCATTTCTGACTAGGCAGAAGATTTTCCACTGTAGATTGCCATTTCTTTCTGTGGTATACTGTTTGCCAACCAAGGCTATAGAAATCTATCTGTCTCTCTATTCAACCCATAGCTGGAGGGAGAAGAGTTGGATTCATATAATGTTTATCCTCGGGTGACTGTGGAATTGATCACTTCAGATCAAGCCTTGTCTCACCCACATTGTGTTGATTGATCGCAGGACTGGCTTGGTCAACTGGAATCAGTGACTTGGTTTGATCCTGTCAAAGTAAAGTAACACAAAAAAAATATAATTTGGATAAAAGAAAAGTATTTATATATGATTCCTGGATACAAATTTGTTAATACAATTATTGATGGCTCAATCAGGCCTATATTCTCCATGCAAAACTATTGACCATTCTTGATTATTGACTCAGTGTTTTTAACAAGACTTCTAGAACACGTATTTAAGCCAAAGGTTTTACTTCAGGTCAGTAAATCACATCAGATCAGGCAAAGCAGCAGTTTTGTCTCTCTTCTCCAGTCTGCCTCTGTCCTCTGTCCTGCACCAGTCTTTGTCTTGACTGCATTCTCTCCCTTTGTTGTTCAAATTATCCAGCTTATATGGAGTCCCACATCCAGTGTGGGTGGAGTATGATGTGCTCTAGGTATGATATTGTTCCCTAAACAACCAATCAAGGCTTTCACTGCAACTGTTCAAATATGGGGGAGTTCCTCTTCCCTCCTTGGAATTCTACCTGAGCCTTCTCATTCTTTTGGTCACCTGATCAAACCCATCTCCTTCCTGCTTTGTGTGCATACCTCTCACTATCACTACCTGAGAGACATAGTACATCCTTCGCCTTCCTTGAAATTCCACTTGGCCTTCTCCTCTTTGGTCATTTGATCAAACTTGTTGCCCAGCAGGTAGGCATGGTTTAGTTTAAACAGTCAAATTTTAATTATTGCTCAAAAATTCACTCTTATCATGCCCTTGTGTATGGTCATTTTTGCACCTGGCATTCATCATTTTAATCCTTGACAAACAAGTGAGAAAAAAAGGGAACAATCCCTTGATTTGGTATGTTTTATTGCATTTCAACAGACAAAATATTTAACTACCCTTCTTTTCTATTTTCTTTTGGAAGCCTGTATAAGAAATTAGTTTTTATTAATGAATCGAATTTCACTCCCAGCAGTTACTCCATAAACAGTGGTCGTAAAAATATTATCTAATCTGGCCACTCATTTTCAGTGATCATAAAAATATTATCTATTCTTTCTAGGAAGTCACTAGAATATGCCATCACCTAATCTCAATCTTGACTAAAACCAGATGGTTTCTTTGCTTTATCTCTCTGACAGACAAAAAAGCCCAATTACCATTTTCTTCTGTGTTCCTTTGTGTTATAATGGAATGTCACACACTCCCTATCACCTATGTGGACTGACTTTATTAATAACCATATATAGTGAGCACAAGAGATACCTGTGACTTGCTTCAGCAATTACTAGCCTGCCACCATATTCCCTGTCTTTGTATTCTCTTTACAATAAACCTCTTTTCTTTAATCCACACATATGTTGCTGTTCTTTCACTCAAGTACCACCTTGTCTTTTTGTAACTTCTTTAAAGGATACAGCAGTGGCAATGAGTGATTTGATTCCAACTCACAGTGAGAAAGACCCCAAGACACTATGTGCAAAATGTACAGCAGTAGTAATTATGGATTTAATCAACTTACATTGAAAATACTCAGTGAAATTAGTGAACAAAAATGGAACAACTGGCTGAATTAACTAATGCATTACATCCTAGTTTGCAGTTACAACAGCAATAGCAACAAAAATTACAGCAACAATAGTTATTGCAACAAGAAAAATTTGAAAAATCACAAAAAACTTTTCAATATGAATTGATGCAATTACAAAAACAAGAAGCAGAAGAACCACTGTTGTCTATTTTCGTAGGTACGAGACAATTTTGTTGGAAAAGGTGGGAGCAATGGTCTGAGGAGAAGAAAATTACATTGTTAGTCCAAAAATTAGGTACAGAGGAGAACACTAAATGCACAAACCTAATTTTACCTAAAAAGCCAGAGGAAATTTAGTTTGAGGAGACAATAAAGATTTTGTCAAGAATGTTCGACAAAAGAGTTTTTTTCATACTCAATATAAGTGTTTAAACATTGTAAAACAAGAGGATAAAGACTTTGTGACTTATGCCGGCAATGTAAATTCACAATGTGAATTGTTTAAATTAGGTGACCTTTCAGTTGACATGTTTAAATGTTTAGTCTTTGTCCAGGGATTTACAACAGCAAAGGATAAAGACATCAGATCAAGGATTTTGACAATTATGAAGCAAGAGCCTCATATTATGCTCTGAGGAATGCCAGATGCTGATAAATGTAAAAGGAGACAATAATGCGGATCAAAGAAAAGAGCATTTCTCAAGTTCACACAATAAAACACCTGAAATTTGCACAATATAAGCCTAAAACATCCCAGTGATGCCTGTAGGGGGGCATTTAAAGAGGGTACTTTCAAACCAGGAGTCTGTGTTCTTTCAGGTATGACAAATTTATTTGGTACAGATTGGATCTCATGCTTTTCGATTTATGTGAATTACCTGTAAATTTATTTTGCAACAGAGTCGATATGTCAATAAAGGAAAAAACTGAAGAAACTGAAAAATTTATTTCTGAGCTGAAAAACAAATTTCCACATGCGTTTTCTGAAGATCTCAGACAATATACGAAAACTGAGGTCAAGTTCAAACTTAAAGGCAACAAAAGACCAGTATTCAAATCAAAAAGGAATGTGCCATTTTCAGCTTTAGATTCTGTAAATCAAAAACTGGAACGCTAAGAGAAAATGAGTGTTATTTCTAAAGCTGACTACTCAGATTGGGCTGCATCTACAGTGTATGTAAGGAAAAAGATCGCCCAAGCGTGTTTCACGTATGGCACTTAACTGACTGAAGGAAAAAGAACAGAAGGATTCTAATTTATGCAGATTTTTCAATCGGATTAAATGACGGTCTGAAAGATCACATATACCGTTACCTTCCCCAGAGGATATATGTTCTAAGCTGAATGGTGGCAAAGTGTTATCTAAAATAGATCTGTCTGACGCGTATCTACAAGTGAAAGTGGACGAACAGTGCTCAAAGTTATTAGCAATTAATATACACAAGGGACTCTACAAGCTAAATTGTTTCCCATTTGGGTTAAAGGTGACTCTGTTTCAATAAATAAATGACACCATGTTAGTGGGATTAGAATTTGCCATGTCGTACCTGAACGACATTATACTAAAGAGGGAAAACAACAAACAGCACAAAAAACATATCAAGGCAGTGTTCCAGGAGATTGATGAATATGGCTTCAAGCTAAGTTCAGATAAATGTGAGTTCTTCATGAAGCAGATCAAATATTTGGAGCAAATAATCAACAAGAATGAAAAAGACCAGACTTGCAAAGGGCCAAAGCTACTAAAAATATGTCACCAACAGTGTCACTAATCTTCAGGCATTTTTAGGCTTGGCCAACTATTGCAATATCTACATTCCCAAAATGTATGATCTTAAAACACCACTGAATGACTTATTGAAAAAGGGTGCAAAATAGATTTGGTCTAAAGAATGTGGAGATGCTTTCCAGAAAATAATAAGCTGTCTGGTATCAGATTTATTGATAGCACATTTTGACCATGAAAAAAGAAATTATTGTAGCATCTGACACTAGTAACTCTGGGATCGGAGCAATAATTCTACATAAGTTTAAAGATGGGACTACAAAACCCACACGCCATGCTTCCAGGACACTGCTTCCTGCAGAAAGAAGTTATAGCCACAGGCCAACAACGAAAGCCTGGCCATAATTTATGTGGTTAAAAACTTCACAGGTCCATCCATGGAAGGAAATTTGCACTACAGACGGATCATAGACCGTTGTTAACAATTTTTGGATCAAGAAAGGATATACCCATGCACACTGCTAACAGGTTACAGTGCTTGTTAAACTATGGCTTTAAGATAGAACACTTACTCTCGCGAAAACTAGGACACGTTGATGGTTTGTCTAGGCTGATTCAAAAATTTGCAGAACCATTAGAAGACACAATGATAGCTGCTTTAAGGGATGAAAAAAGAATTATCAGTCCTACTACGGCGATACAATTCAGGAGATATAAAAAAAGCAACTGAGAAGGATGAATTAAAAAACTGAAGAAAGAGGTAGGGCTGAAAGAATAAAAAAGAATCTAAAATATCACCTTTCTCAATCTGAGAGTAAGTGCTATTATATGCAGATTGGGTGGTAATATCATATACACTGCAAAAGAAAAGCATAAAGGGATTTCATATAGGTCATCTGAGTATGTCAAGAATGAAACCATTAATGTGTACCTATACGTATTGGCCTAGGATAGATCAGGAGATAAAAAAAATGGTAAAAGAGTGTAGAGATTGTCAGCTTGAGGAAAAAGCACCACCTATGAAAATTCAACCATGGCCTAAAACAGATGTCCTGTGGACAAAGTTACACTGGACCAATAAATGATTACTACTACCTTATAATCGTGGACAGTTTCTCCAAGTGGCTGGAAATTTTCAAGTGCAAACACCTTACATCTGTAAATACTATGAATGTACTAAACACACTTTTTAGTCATTTTGGTGTACCAAAAACTTTAGTAAGTAACAATGGGACACAGTTTACCAGCAGAGAATTTAAGAATTTCTGCACATCTTTCTCAATAGACCACATTACAACCTCTGTTTACCACCCGAGATCAAATGAGCAAGCAAAAAGATTCATAGACACTTTTAAAACAGCTCCAAAAAAGAATCAAAGCATGGACACTGATAAGAGGGGTATACAAAATTTTTAGTGGTTTACAAAATTACTCCAATCCAAGCATAGATTCAGGCTTATCACCAGCCAAACTGATATTCCCAAGAAAAATTCAGTCAGTGTTTGACAGCCTAGTACAATGAAAAGAGAATTAGAAAAAGAAAATTTACTGACCAAATTTTACAAACCACGGAGACAGTTTTCTTCAGAAATTATGAAGGTCGAAAAAAGCTTCTGGGAAGACTGAATTATCACCAAAAGACTTGGCAGGAAGAAGATTTGAATGTAAGATACATTAAAATCAGTTAAGGCTAAGGCATACAAAAGATGTCATGCCAAGTGAAGAATTAATTACCAATGGAGGTAATATATGACGCATTCGAAACACCAGTTCCCATGGAAGTATCTTTCACCCCGCCAATGCCGAAAGTGTCAGCTTGCTGAAAATTGCTAATGTCTCAAATTTCACCAGAAAAAAAAAAAATTGATGAGACATAAAAGTAGTTGGAAAGAGAAAATGTCGAACAATTATGTCCTGACCACGAAAAGAAAAGATATTGAGCAAAATTTCATGGGAAAATTAGCTCAGGGAGAGGTGTTGTAATGGAATGTCCCACATTCCCTATCGCCTGTGTGAACTGACTATATTAGTAGTCATATATAGTGAGCACTGGAGATACCTGTGACTTTCTTCGGCAATTACTAGCCTGCTACCAGATTCCCTGTTTTGCTTTAGTGTATTCTCTTTACAATAAACCTCTCTTCTTTCATTTATGCATATGTTGCAGATCTTTAACTCAAAATACCACCTTGTCTGTTTGTAACCTCTTTAAAGGATGCAACACTTTGTCTGGTCATAAGTATATCTTCAGTCTATCGAAAATTAGGGTTTTTCTGTCTTCTAGTTTTTCTTCAATTTAGTAGCACCTTTCAAAAAGCGTCACATCCATATCTTGCGTGTAAGTGAATGCTACAAATTCAACTGGAATTTGAACTCTGCTCTTCACTTAGTTATAATAATCATCAAAACCCAGTTAGAAATCATTGACAAAGCAATTATTTTTATTTGGACTTTTAATTATAGATATGCAAATTAATTATCTCTGTTAAGCAAGAACTACTCACTTGTGCAATATATAACACACACATTAGCAGCTGTAATTAATGTAATTAAAGCCACATGAATTTGATTTCCCCCTTTTTCTTTAGTTTAATTCCCCTCCTCCTCCTCCATTAGACAACATCTACATCATTGCTCTTTTAGGTGTGCAGGGTGACTTTTGATTCTTTGTCATGCAATGGGTAACATGGAATAAATAAATAAAAAAAGAGAAAGAGAAGAAGAAGAAAAAAGCATAAATATGTAAAGGACTTCTGGTTCGGGATGTTTCAGGAGGAATCCAGACTTTCCTAAAAGATTCTGGATGATTCTGGAAGCATGTCGTGCCAGAAGTGGAAGTGTTCCCCTACTTAAAAGTCAGGATATAAAAGGAAGAGCTTTGGGAGAAAAGATGGAGAGAGAGAGAAGGAACCGAAAGAGTTGCGCATTATGGCTGAATACATTTTTTGGCTCTCTCATTTTCTCTTTTCTTCTCTCATCCAAAAAATAAATGAAAGAACATACACATAGAGCCAAACTGTTTGGGTTGTCAAAACAAGTAGACGATAAGCATTGGCTCTGCCATACTCTCTCACCTATACTTCCTTCCTTCCTCAAAGCTGTCCGGCAGCAGAAATAAGAAAGAGAGGAACAAAAAAATGTATGGAAGTTTATTACTATTCAAGTGTGAACATAGAAAAAAAAAGTAACAGCTAATCATTTCTTCTTAAATTCAAGAGACTGAACTCTTGGCAAATATTATTACACAGCAAAACTTTCTGATGACTACATAACTTGATGTCAAAGATTAATGAATAATATACGATCATTATCATTATAAAATGGAGTGAGACTTATCTTTCAATTGTTGTTTTGAACTTCTGAATGTTCAAATGTAGGAAGTTTATGTTTGGCATAGAGTCACATTGCTACAGTTTTTTGAGGTTGTAAAAGTGTTTGTATTTCATTATTTTAATCCTGCCTTATTTTCAACTAGCTAATGGTTAGCTTTTTAGGGTTCCATATATTAGCAACAATTTTGTTTGGTTTTTGTTAATATAATTATATCATTGTAAATAAGCACTGAGTTTATTTTAATTGTATGCAATTGTTATTATTTTTATTCCCTCAAAAATTGTATATCTGGCACAATTGGGAAAGACTTTGGGGAGAGAATCTGGTTTAATGGTGCCTGCAGTGTGACTGAGAAGAGTAAATAATAATGTTTTGCTGCTAGGAAACATATTTGAATGAATGGATCAGTGATTGTGTTGATCTAAGTTAATGATAGGACTGAGAAAACCAACCTTCACCTGCCTCCATTGAAAGGCCTTGTGACATATTTGTATTTTAAAATGCAATAAATGTCCATGTATTTGATGTCAAGGTTTTAAATCAGTGTTTGAGTATATATAAAAATTTTGAGTCATATATTAAATGATAACTTTTCCCATTATTTTCGCTATAATGCCGTTTGCATACCTGGTTTCATCTTCCCTTCTATTAAGTCATTTTTAGTTGCATGTCTAATATGTAAATTGTAAGCATGTTATTTTAGTCATGTCTTCATCTTGTTGCACACTGAGAAAGTTGATCTCAAACTTGCTTTATTTTGATTTACATGAACCATTTTTAGAAGAATAGAAAAGGGACTACCTGACACTGATCTTGATTAGACATATTTCTGGTGACAGTAACCTTCAGGTCCTTTCAAACACTGCCCATGAGGTGTGTCTGGTTAGGGTGATAGATGGGAGACGAGAAAGCCTGCTCAAAACTAACATCACTGATCAGGTTCTCTTCCGCATTCTTTGGGGATTATTTATGTAAATGAAACCTTGTCAGAAAAACACGTTTGCCATGACATATCCTTGAAACGATAATATTCCTTTTTTCTTCTTTTTATTCTCCTTTAACCCTAACTATTTTTCTCTGCTTTCAAAAAGAAAGAAAAAAGGAAAAATCAATCATTTTTCAGAAAATGATTGCCAAAGGTTCTGTTTGTCGTGTATTAATCACTAAAGATTTTTTAGATTCCATCACATTTAATTGCGCTTAGATCTTAACACTTTTCTGAAAAATGTTTACAATCTATGAACCAAATTCAAATTTTAGCTGGACTTGTTTACATTCACTTTGTACAAAGAGAATTGGATTCACAAACTTAATTCTTCCTTCAAGTTTTCCTTCTCTTTTTTGTTAATATTTTTTTTATTTAATTATTTTATTTTCTAATTGATGTTCCCCGTGGTATTTGGGTGTTTAAATTTTGTTAAAACTTTCTTGTTTTAAATTGCTTCTTTGTTATTCTTTATTTTTTTATTCTGCTGTTGTCCTTGCTGGCCATTCATGCTTCTAGGAATTGCCCTATTCCCCCTCCTACCTCCTCACTTAATATATTAGAATGTTAGGTAAACACTCCATGTTCAAAAAGCTTTGTTGGTAGCTGATTCAACTGCACAAATAAGCTATTCACATCTGAAAATTGAAGCACTTAACTGGTAGTGAAAGCAATTGGGGGTTTTTTTTGGGGATTATTTTTTTTTCAGAGGTATCCCTCTGCCAGTTTTAATTTTTTGTTGAATCTATAATGAATATCTCAACTTTTACTGTTGAAACTTTATAACTTTTTTTTAATAGCAGCAGATAGGATTTTCAATCACTTAGTTGATAACAAGAATAGAGGCTCATCACCTTGTTTCTTGTTTTGGAAAGAGTTCATGGGTTCTTTCCTCTACTCGGGCTTTAGTAGTGGTGCTGTCACAAGTTTTTTGTGATATGTGTAGATCGTGGCAATGTCTTTTCATATTGAAGGTAATGGGTTAGCAGTTCTCTGGTTGCTGCTTCCCAAATGGTAGTTAGGAGCCCAAAATCTTGCATAGTGTCTAAAGAGGCTATTCTGATTCACATTTGAATAATGCCAGGCTTTTTTCAGTGCCATGTAGCACATTGATAAGTCCCTGTAAGCACCTCCGGTGGGCAACCCTGAGGCCGCACTATGCTGGAGTCTGCACCAGTTCCTTTCACACAAATCTTACATTCAAGGATCAACTGCTGCTACTACTACCCTAGGCCTCTCCTTACCAAAATAACTCATCATGACTATAAAGCAATAAAAAAAACTAAATCATCCCAACAAAAACACCTAAACAACTCAACTTTTCTTCCTCTGATATTTTTGGTATTCATACCAACTATTGTAGTGTGGAACTGTTTCTCTTCAAAAGGTCCCCTGACATCCTAGCTCTCAGTGAAACAAATCTGGAATCCCCACCTCTGATCTCTTAATTCCTGGATGTCTTCCTCATTTTAGGAAGGACTCCACTATCCATATGCATGACCTAGGAGTTTATGTCTGTGAACGTCCCCTGCTGACTAGGTAACTCTCCTTTTAATCTCTAGATCATTCTTATGTGTCTCTCTCTCTCTCTACTAAACTCAGTCATCTATCTCTTCTTTCTCTACTGCTCTCCTTCCTTCCATGACTGTTGCATGCCAGATAGTATTTCTGACAATATAGACAAGGCAATTTCCATACACCTGTTTTGCAAGTATATTTGTGCTTGGTGACTTTATTGCCCATCATGCCAAGTGGCTTAAACACTCTGTCACTCATCTGGCATTCAAATCTTGAAATTCTCAATCTATCAAACAAGTTGTGCTGTACTACCCCAGGTATTTTTCCCAGTAACCCTGAAGGACACACTTCTCATGTACATCTCTTCTTTAACCCTCTCTCTCTCTCCCTGACACATGCGATATAGCTCTGCTCTCTTGTCAACTCTGATCATGTGGTGATTCTCTTTCCACTACCCCACCGGCCAAGAACCTCCTACCAACAGGGTATCTTTCTGTTATCAATGTGCAGATTGAAACTCATTATGGGATTTTCTTCAAGATGTTTGTAGTTTCCTTGTTCAAAATGCACCTCTGAAATCTCCTGCTATGTGAATGTTGACATTAATGCTTTCATTCCAGCTAAGAAGTTTCATTCATTTCTTTGGTTCTCACCTGCATACTCAGCTACTATTGCCCACAAGAATCACTTCTTCCAGCTCTACTGGAGTAACGTGTCTGATTACAACTGATGTCTCTTTGTCTCTGCTCGTAATGAAACAAAGTTATTGTTTGCTGATAAAATGAAACAATGTACAGTATCTCACAAGTTAAGTTCTACAGATTACTGGTGGCTCTGCAAGAGTATGTTGAACAACAGCAAACCCTCAATCCCTCCTCTGTTCATCAATTTGAAATCCTCACATTTACAGTAGATAAAGTAGAATGCTTTGCTCCCAAATTCTCTTCCAACTCTTGATTCATCTGGAGGACACACACCCAATTTCCCACCTAGAACAGGGGCTCTACTGAGTGATATGTGCATAACTCCATCTCTAGTTTTGGACATCATTTCTAAATTAGACTTTTATATGGCAAGCAAAGGTGATGGAATCCCAGTCATCATCCTAAAGAAATGTGCTCCTGAGCTGTCTCAAGTCCTCTCCGAACTCTACAACTATCACCTCTTTGCTTCCTGCATTCCAGCTAGTTGGAAGTCCTCATCTGTTGTTCCCATTGTAAGAACTTTGGAGAACCGTCTGTTCTATCACTTCTTATCACTTTTTGGTAAAGTATTTGAGGCTCTCATTATTGCTGAAGTGGTTAAGCATTTCACCTCTAAAAACCTTAATCCTGAGTATAACAATAAACTGCATCTGGTAGCAAAACCTCTGATTGGGAGGTTGTGAAGAGCATGGAATCACCTCTTAATTGCTGTTGTTCCCAGGTCAAAAATCTATGAAAGTATAAAAATAGACTTCTATAGAAACATATACATAAAAATAGTCTTTTATAGAAATATATATATAAAAATAGACTTTTATAGAAATATATATATAAAAATAGACCTTTATACAAATATATATATAACAATAGACCTTTATAGAAATATATATATAAAAATAGACCTTTATAGAAATATATACATAAAAATAGACCTTTATAGAAATATATACATAAAAATAGACCTTTATAGAAATATATATATAAAAATAGACCTTTATAGAAATATATATATAAAAATAGACCTTTATAGAAATATATACATAAAAATAGACTTTTATAGAAAAATATACATTTTTGAAGGAAAAATATTACCAACAATACTTTTTTGAAGAAAACAAATTATTGCCATACTACATTTTTGAAAGAAAAAAAAATTATTACCAGCAATACATTTTTGAATACAAAACAAGAAGACATCTTCAGCTTTCTAAAAATAAAAAAATTTCTCCTCAAAAACTAAATCAACCTTCTCACTATAATCAAGCATTAAAAATACCTTAAAACCCCATCTTTTTGGCATTAAATAACCCACAGAGGTTGATATGCTATTCAAAAAAAATTCAAATTCTAACAACCTTCACTCTGACAAACAATATGGCTTCCACTTCACCAGTTCATCACTGAATATTTATATCAGGTTCTTAATAATGGCAAAGCTCAAGCTGTAGCTCTAGGTATTTTGAAGGCATTTGACAGGTTTTAGCATGCTGGCTTTCTGTGCATGCTCCAGGGCTATGGCATTTCTGGATGATTGTTTGATGTTTGTTCCTATCAAATCATGAAATATAGGTCGTTCTGGACAGGCATGCTTCCCTCAAGGTTCTATCCTGTTTCTGATCTTCATCAATGATCTTCCTGATGTCATCAGTTCCCAAGTAGGCATTTATGCAGATGATACTACTATTTACTCCCATCTCAGTAGTAAATCTGTCAAGG
The DNA here is from genome assembly GCA_037127315.1 of Ascarosepion bandense. Taxonomy (NCBI): domain Eukaryota; kingdom Metazoa; phylum Mollusca; class Cephalopoda; order Sepiida; family Sepiidae; genus Ascarosepion; species Ascarosepion bandense. The sequence goes on from JBBBDQ010001069.1 coordinate 1,013,900, forward strand.
CTGACAAAGTAAACCTAGTTGCTGCCTTTAAAAAGGACCTCCAACCAGTGGTTAACTGGGGCATAAAATGGCTTGTAAATTTGAATGCTTCCAAAATAAAACTGCTCTCCTTTAACCACCATAGAGCAACTTTCTTGCCATCCATCAACCTGGCTGATGTTAGTCTCTTGGAGAGCAACACCCTGAGCCTTCTTGGCCTCATTTTTTTCAACCCACCTGAAGTGGAACGAAAATATCAATTCAGTAGCTGCATCTATTGGCAAGAAAGTTCATTTCTAAACATTTTTAGTCAGAGAGAAAATACAGAATGTGTGCATTGAGACACATTTTACTATTGGCAAAATATTTGGAGAATTCTTCATCATTTAATGAAGTTAAGTCAATGATTATTCTCCATCAACATGTTTAAAAATGAATCTTATGTACAATTATCAGAGGAATCATTGTCCTGATTACATGTGTTATTCAGACTAGTATCCTCATTCTTGTCATTTTTATTCGTATATTTTAGCAGATACATTCTTTAGTCTATTTAATATTATGGGATACTGAAAAGTTCTTGGGCTGACCAAATAACTCTTTTAAAAATGATATTTGGTAGTTTGGTCAGATTTGGGGAAATGGGTCAAGCTAAGAACTTTACAACACCTCCTCATATGACTTGAAATACTAAGATAAGTCCTTATCAATACTTACCTAAGTTATCTAGAACAGCAATCCTTTCTTTCCCACTACATTTTTGGCTTATGCAAAAGGCTACATGAACAAGCCCAATATAGAATTCAATATTTTCTGGAGACCTGTGCTAAGTACAAGAAAAATATCAGAGTCATCCGCAATAATGCCCTCATCAATTTATGACTGAGATCAGGGGTAGTTTCAAGGACCAAAACATCATTACAACTCAACCAGAGCATGCAGTCAATACCTCAATATCACCAGGTTTTTTGGCTTTATGTTGCACAGTGGGAGTATCATATCCATATAGATTCAGCTTCTATCTAATCTTAAAACATCTTAAGATATTTCTTCTTTTCTTTTGATTTTTGTAGTTAGCTATGCCGAACTAAATTTGTCATAAAATCTCGAAATCCAACTTCAATAGGAAATATATTGGCCATTCAGCCGCTTCTTATGCTCTTGCAAACCTCTTAGCCTCATTTCCAGCTGACAGTGATGTGATGAGTTGACATTGTCATTAAAAAAAAACTCTTGTTTCAATGACATACATTAGCCGACCAGATGACAAAATCATCTGGGTTGTTAACACAATCTTCAGATGGAAAATTGAAACAGTATTCTAGATCAACTGCAAGGAGATCCAGTCTATGTAATAATCGAAACGATTTCCATCTTTCTTTATATAAAAACTGAAGACTGCCAAGAGACAACTACTACATAAACTTGTAGAGCCTGAAAAATGGTTGTGATATAGCATGCCATGAAGTCTTTGAGATGCTGGAGTAATTGTGTGTGTATATTTATCCAGGTATATACCAGGCTTACCTATGTTTCTTGTATGTAGGTGTAGCAATGCATGCCCAGTGGGGATTAAATCTGGCAAGCACAGGGCCTAATAGAATGATTAACCAAAAAGGAGTTTTTGAGGAGCATAGAACCATTAATTAAGGAAATTAATACTGAGCATCAGGAAGAGACAGCTAAAGTTCCTGTGACATGCAATGAGGAAGGAGGGCTTGGAGAACCTGATGATAACAACTAGATAGAGGGAAAAAGAGACAGGGGAAAGCAGCGGATAACATATTTGAAGGGCCTCATCAGGTGAATGGCAGAACAAAGGTTGTGTGGTATAACAGGAGAAAGTGTGCTAAGAGTCACCAGGGATAGGGAGACATGGAAAGCCATGATTGCCTACGTCCTGAAAGGACAGGGCACATAGAAGAAGAAGATCCACCTCGTAATTGATGTTGTTTCCAGGTTTACCTTGGTAGCATTTGTTTGAGTCCCAGATGTGAGCAAATAGTTAGCCCCCCCCCCTCAAACTGGGGTCAAAACACTATGAAAGGATAAAAAAATTATCATTGTAAAAATACCAGCAATACATTAATAAAAAAATATAGCAGCAATAGATTTGACTCTCAGCAAAACCCTCTTTACAAAAATTTGTCAATGAAACTTGATTTAACAAACAGCAAGGAAAATAATCTACTTTTGTATAAAATAACATCTGTATAGATAGATATAGATATGTGTGCAGTATTGATTTCTATTTCTTTCTAAATATTGCTTTCTTCAAATACTTTTGACTGTCTTAGTCATTTTCAAGAATCTTGTGGTAGGCAAGATTTTAAAAAGCACACTCTTTTTGGTACTGTATCACTCCTCTTAACTGTCACACATGATGTAACCATGGATCATTTTAAACTTTCAGCTTTCTAAAAAATACATCCAATGGAATCTTACCTACCAAACAGACACCACATGGTTCTTGAAAAAAATACATAAACAATTTGTACATAAAGATCAACATTACATCTGTCTCACACTTTAAGCATAAAACGGACAATCAAAATTCAGTATTGATTTCTATGCTTTTTCTTCTTTTAAATGGAACTTTTTATAGGGGACTAATAATAATTTTGTTCTCTGCTGTATTGTTAAAATAAATAATAAAAAGTATAAAATGTAATTTTATTTAACAATTCCAAATTCCTTTCTGAAGAATAAGTCAGTTTAACCTTTAGTAACACATTTAAAGTTCTTTAAATATTTCTTATTTGTAAAAATAAAATCAAAAGTTTTCATATCTTTTTCCATTTCTTCTTTTTAAGGAAATCATGTTATAAATATTGATTTAGCCATTAGATGTGATTGAATCATTTTTTGCTTGGGGAGAGTATGTCAGTTTTGTGACAATTTCAAAAGTAGCTAGTTATAAGGTAATTCTGGCCTTTTGGAAGCTGGATAAATGGTCTGGTATACCTGCAGTAGTGTTTTGAATTGTTTGGCAATGTACAATGAATAATTTTCATCTTTTTACAGTTTTTTTTTGTCATCATTGTCTTGCTTTTTATCACAGTATGGAACCCATTATATCCAAATGGCTCCAGAAGAATCGAGCACTGCACCTTCTCAGGCTTTCATGCCATAAGTCTATGCCTAAGAAAGTCGGTTCCCTGTCATGCTTGATAATTCTTTCTCTTGAATTTATCTGACAATTTTATAAGTCTACCATTTTTCCATACATTGAATATTGCTGGCTCATCTGGTCTGGTACTTCTACTTATTAGATATTCTTGACAAAATTCAAAGAAGCTGCTGCAGTATTATTCGTTCTAACCTGGCATCTTGGCTTTAATCACTTTCCCACTGCCATAATGTAGCTTCCCTGTACTTTTTCTATGAATGTTTCCATGGCAATTGTTCTGATTAGCTTTCTTTTTTAGTACCTTGATTTCAGTACTAGAGTGGCAGCTAGGTCTCATTTTACTGTTGAATTTACTAGACATGACTATACGTTCAATTCTAATAGTTTCTTCTCTTGAAACTTCTAACTTATGAAAATCTCTTCTGGCTTATCTCGGTAAGTACTTCATATTAGGCCATTGCACATCCACTAAACAGACATGAGAAACTATAAAAATTAACACGTTTTGCAGTCAGAAGGTAAATAAATGTAAAAAAAACAGGAGTGATATTTATTAACAAACTATTTGTCCCATGAAATTTATATTAGTGACATTACTTTGCTGCAAAGTTTGGTCACAAAGTAATGCTCTTCCTTTTTAAAATTGTAACAGATTTAAAAGTAGAAGCACATAAAGCTGATCAAAATGAAAAGAAAATTTTCAGGATTCCAAATCTAATCTCCTTCCTCAATTTGTGCTATTCCGCCTGTATACCTACCTTGTAAACAATATCTTGCTTAGTCAAGTGCAAATTGACTGTTTCACCTTCTCATCAATGAAAAACTGCTGTCCTCTGAGTTTATATTTCATAGGTTCAAACAAATGAAGTTCCAAGGATGACAGGTCAAGATTGTTGAGTAGGTGAGGTGGGGTGGTTCAGCCATATTCTGCAAATGCTTGCCTTTTTTTAAGTTGCTGTGATACTCGTACTGACATGTTGCAAAAGCGTATCATTCGTCTTCTTATCAGTCAGTTAAGAGCCATACGTGATACATGCTTGGACGATCACGTCTCTTTCAAGACATAAGCAGAAGATTTTTCCACAGTAGGTTGCCATTATTTTCTGCAGTAGACAGATTGGGTTCTGTAACCTTGGTTGGCAATCAGTCCTGCTATTTAACCAATAGCTGAAAGGAGAAGAGACGGATTAATACCTTTCCCAAGGATATTTGCATGTAAGTGAATGCAACAAATTCAACTGAAATTTGATCTCGGCTCTCTGCTCTCTCATTCCAACTGATATCTACTGCACCACTCACACACATCCTATTTCTTCTTTTTATACATTGACTTAAATATTAAACCATTAGCAGCAAATAGACAACTCTCTCAGCCTCAAGACAGGCATATAATTGTCATGAAGGCAAAAATTGGTTTCCAATGTCTTGGATGTGTCAAAGTTTTTTGTTCAGAAGCCTTATTTGCGGTAGAAATGATTTATCAAAATTGTTTCTTGATATTAAGCTTAGCTTAGCTTAGTCTGACACAATCATAATTGGTAAGAGGGTGATTAACCATTTCCATGCAGGAAATATTCAGTATTCATTGACCAAAGTTAGTATTACTGTCAGTTGGAATTTATAAAAAATCTTTCTCTTATAACAGTTTATCAAGAAAATAGACTTCTCAAGTCCACTAACTGTTATTGCTCTTTCTTTCTAGTATTTCCTTCCTAACCTTTTGTTTAAGACAGTGTGGAAGTCAACATTGTGATTATATCATTATTTTCTCTTCTAGTTATATGTGCCTCTCATTTTAGTTGTTGCTGCTGTTGTAAGTCTTCAAGTGATGTGGGTTTTGATATTTGGTAAAACTTTTTGTGATTTTGTAGTGCTAGTCTGTAGGGTGTGAGGGGAGAAATATCGGGAGGTATATTTTATTGTACCAAAGTGAAAATGAACTGCTTTAAAAGTTAGTATTCAAAATTCTGGTTTTTATCTGGGCTTGAACACTGATCTTTATCCCTGATAACTAAGTAAATATTGCTGCTTTGCATAGAGCAGTGGTTAGACATCTACTCTTGCAAACTATTGCCACTGAAGTTCATTTGATCCTCACTGGAACTTCTACAATTTTAGCCTTTTACCAAACAAAGATAAGCTGAGTAAGGCTCTATATCCTACTTTAAAAAAAGATTATAAAATTACACACTCCTTACAAACATTCCTTGACTTAGACTGGCACAAGGTTAAGTAGAGATAAAAAGTGTAGGAAGAGTGGGTTGTAGAAAGAGCCTTGAAAATCAACATCCAGCAACCTTGCGTTGATCTGGGAAATACACAACTATTTCAACCACAAAACAAGCTCAAACTACAAGCGTTTTTATTGTTATTAGTTGAATAGAGAACAAAAAAAAAGTTTCAAGGAAAACCCTTTGTAAATGGTATTTTCTTCTAACCCTGTTTTCCAAAGTTATCATCCATTTAATAACTTGAAACCTTGTAAGAATGTTGAAAACTCTGTTGCTTCAAACAGAACAGAGTTTGAAGGCCAAGATGTATGCATAAAAAGAAAGGCAAGTGGTTTGTGTTATTTACTTCAGTTCCCATATGTTGAGCTTACAATATAGGTAGTTTTTTTTTTGTTTTTTTTTTTGTTTTGTTTTTTTTTTGTTTTGTTTTTTTTTTGTTTTGTTTTTTTTGTTTTGTTTTTTAAATTTCTGCACATGTTCTTTTGGAGAGTAGTAGGTGAGCTGGTCTTAGGTGTGGAAGGGTAGGGTACAAGAAACAGTGCAAGTGTAAGAGAGCAACAGATCTCTTCTTTTTGCTGCCACTAATGAGTTTTTCTTTGACTTGTTTATGTGCTTGTAGTTAATATTTGAAATAAAGCAGTTCTTGGTGTCTTTGAAAACTAAAATTGACACTTTACAATGGTTATTAACAGAGTTGTCAAGGCTGTTCTGTGACAACAGTTAGTGTTTCTCTTTGATGTTAAATCTAGATAAGTGGAATTACTTACACTCACATATACAATATATATAATAATTGTTTTGTTCTATAATTGCAAATTAAAACCTTTCTTTTCTTTTTTTTTAAATTTGAAGTGTTTTTGTAAATAATTACAGCGTCATGAATTGAAGTCTTTAAAAGAAAAAGTCATTATCTCTGCATTTTTATGGAAGTTTCCTTTTTCAAACAATTTTTGGTTAATATAAGAATATATAACCTCCGTCCTATATTTACACACAGATTTCATACAATACAAACAAGGCCATGAATTAAAAAATCTAATCAAAGAAAATAAAAACTTTAATTTTTGATTCATACCTATACATTAATTGAATCTCTTATCACCATCATGGCAAAAAATCAGGTCTTTTACAAGTATCAAAAAACTTACTGTGTACTTGACACTGGAGTTAATAATGGTTGGTTTAATATATTAATGTTATAATTTTTCATTAAATGTTTTCTACCCTTGGCATAACAAGGATTTTTGTTCTTATTCTGCCAAGGGGAAAAATATTGTTCACTGAAAAAAAAAAAAACTGTCCACACTAAGTAGACATGAAATCTTTCAATTGAAAACTGAAATATCTGATTTATTCTGGTGTCATATCAACTTGGTTAATAAAACCAAGATGGAAATATCTTTGAACCATTGGCTTTACCATAAATGCCAGCCATTTCCCAAGGAATTTAACTGCATAACTCTCTTGTGTCGTTAAGCGAGTATATCAATGAAATGCACACAAAACCTTTTATGATGAAAGAAACAAAAAGAAAAGTCGTATTGATGTAAATTGTTTCTGATACATTTAATCAAATATCCCTATCACACATGCTAATTGGAACTTGTGCCAATTCTTTTTGCCAACACCGTCTGCCTACAGTCTGCACTTTGAAGTCTCAAACATTATTTTTATTTTCATTTTAAAATTCATGCTTCCCAGCTAAGTTCTATAAAGAAGAGATTTGTGTCAAAAGGGAGAAAATGTGCTGATAGTGTGCATGACTGTGTCAAAGTATTATTGATACATTTGACAATGTATTTCTGGTTATGAAAAGCTTCTAGGAATCGACCTTTGCCTTTGGTTGATAAAAGCAATAAAAATGCTTCCTTTGAATTAATTACACATCTAAAAATTATTATTAATCCAGGAGAAATTTACAACACATTTACTTTCCTCAAAGAATGAAACACATTTTTATAGAAGAGTTTGACTTTTCTTATATATATACAGATACGATGAAATAAATTTTTAATATTTGAGTTGGATACCTAATGCAGAGTAATGGCTAACAAAGTTCAAAAACTGAGTCTACGAGTATAATGAGCATCCAGAGCTATGATGGATTTATGCAAGACTAAGTAAATAGCTATCATAATGCAATGGTTAACAAGTCTAAAAAGCTCAGTTCACAAATGTAGTGAGGTCCCTTTTTATTAGGTGCTCAACTTCTATTGTGACCTTGAGTAAGCTCTGACTAAGCTCTACTAAACATCAAGAGTTGTCTACCATTGTTTCTATCAAAGAAAATTTCACTACTGTACTACTGTAGTGAGTTCAATCCTCACTGGGTATTCTGCTACTATAGCTTTGTATCAGACTAAGCTAGGCTTAATAAATAGCTAGGTGTGTGTCTACTATACTACAGTGATTAGCAAGCTCCTTTTCATATTTGCCTTATTAACTTTTTTATACTTATGTTCATCTAGTACAAGGCTTGAGAGTCACTCAAGTTAGGGGATTACAGTTAAAATAGTTGTGATGAATGTTGTATGAATCAATGAGAAAAGGTAGTAGCAAGTGAATATTATGAAAATAAGAAGAATAAATAACAATTTATCCTTTTTTTTGCAATGGACATGCTTCTCACAGAATGCTTTATATTACGGCTTTAGATCAGTAAAGTAAACTTTGTTAATATAAAACCTCATCAGTTATCGATTGTGTACATTTATAATAATTAATGTGGGTGTCATGCATGGCTTCAAATCGATTCAGAAATATCTAAACTGTCAACTGTATACAACCACTTTCTCAGATAAATGCTTAAAATGGCTTTGAGCAAATGACATCTGTAGGTCTTATTGAGGACCATCCTTCTTTAAGCCTTGTGGACGGGTGCTACACAATCACAAAGAACTTTACCAAATGACAGGAACCACTTGGCGATTTTCAACAACAGCAGCTAAAATGGACATCACATGTAACTCAAAGAGAAAATGACATAATGTTGACGTTCCCCATTATTTCAAGTAAAAGATTAGAAAGGAAACCCCCATCAATATTGGAAAGAGCAATAACAGTCAACTTGAGAAAACTTATTTTCTTGAAAAGCAGTTTTAATAGGAGGATTTTATAAATTTTGACTAAAAGTAGCATTGGCTGTTTGGTCGATAAATGACAAATGTTTGCTTATAAGGAAGCAGCTATTATTATTATTATTATTATTATTACCGGATGTGCACTGTGGTGCAGTGGATATTAGCTTGGAACATGAAATCGGGGAGCCAAGTTCAAATTCCAGTTGAATTCATTACATTCACTTATGCGCAAATATCCTTGGTAAAGGTATTGCTATTAATGTATCATTTCTCCTTCCATCTGTGGGTTAAATAACAGAACAGTTAGGGTTCTCTAGCCTTGCTTGGCAGCCACTCTATCGCAGGAAAAAATGGCAACCTACTGCAAGAAAATCTTCTGCCCAATCAGTTGTGTCTCTTTTGAGACATGATCACCCAAGCATGTATCATGTAGGGTACTTAACTGACTGACTGACTATTACCATAGCACCCATAAAAAATGATATGATAATCAACATATTCTGCATTTTTCAGTGTACCCACATCACTACTGAATGTGACACAAGGTCAGTTTAAAGTGAGTTTAATGGCAATACCATGGAAAATTTGCTCAAGCCCCCTCCTCCTTTTAAGAATGCTTCAGGTGCCAGGTCTCTCTTGAGAAGGAAGTACTGTCTGAGGAGATAAGTCTCTGGGGCTTGTGTTAATATTAATTTCAAACTACCCAAGTTGAAGCCAGGGAAGTACTATTTACATATTGATCAGCACTTTCAGCCTAGGGCCAAAGTAGGTATGCTGCTCCTTGGACATCTACACAGACTTTTTTTTTTCGTATCTGCGGCTGCTGCTTAACTTAGTAATTGCATGTTAATTTTACTATGCTGTTCAAGTAGTAGAACACTGGCATGAAAGATATATCACTTGCCAGCTTGTCTGTGGGTCAGGCTTTTGAATCAAGGCAGGATTCACTTGTTAATATATAAATATCAGTTTGCTTTAGTATGACAGAAGTTACAGACAGATGAACACAGAAAGAGAGAAAAAATGTCACATTGTTCAGGTTGCGTAATTTGAGAGCTTTTGCTAATCTTGTTCATGAAAAATATGTATGACTTCGTTATTCATTTGTTATCATATTTATCAGAGTTGATATTTAATTAACCTTATAAACTTTGAGCAGATTTACTTTTTATTCCCATGTGATGAATGAACAGTATTAAATTTGTCAAGCCAACCATTCCTGCTTATAAACAAGTAATGACCCCCACCACCATCTCCCAAATCCTGGTAACTAATTTCACAATCTCCAAATTTTTCTTTTGATCTGTGCTGATATGCTATTGAAAAGATGTACAGAACTGGCATCAAATTCGTCAGATTAATATGTCAGGGAAAATACAAGTCCAAATTTGTTGACAGGGTTTATCCGTTGCTTAGTTAGAACTTGAGTACATGTAACATTTATGATATGTTGCTTGTATTCATTTCCACTTGCTATGACAATAGAGTGACAAGCGAGGTCATAGATAAGTTCATTGGAGTTCTCCAAGTGGGACAGTTTACAAAAAGGGGAAGAGATCATGTTAAGTCCTACATGGGAGGCGTGTGTTAGTTAATATGAGAAAACAAAATTTGGAGCCGAAATGCTAGCTTTTATGCCAATTGATAGAATCAAAAGATAAGCTTGGAAAAGGGAATGCAGATCAACTATAAAATCAAATTTGTTCATAAAGTTTCCAGTTAACCAAACTGTAAATTTCCATGCATTAATTTCTCAAGATATGCATCAAACTAAGGGACACAAGAATTTTGGAGAGGGGGGAAAAATAACTTTCATAAGGAATTGTGGAAAAATTTCAGGCTTCTAACTTTTCATCTGTACAAATGTAATTTCTCATTGATCAAAATAATAATTCAATGCTGATTGGTTTACAATCAAACTCATTTGGAACTGTTATGTAGGAAGAAAGTGTGACTGAACATGTATCTCCAGGCAACAAACATAATCATTGAATGAATTGTGGAATCACGAGATCATAATAATTAGTATATAAAGCACTCAGACAGAAGTCTGAGCATATTCTATGTATTTAGTATTCTGTGTGTTCTGTGTTGTACATTATCCCATTGTTATATGTCATTGAAGATATCGTTTCTGAGTGAATTACTCAAGAGAATTATTCCAAAAACATTGTGTATTATTCAAAGGATTTGTTTAGTACATTGACTTTGTGTTGTTGATCTCAGATTAACCAAAACAGGACCGCTTATTACCACTTGATGAGGATGGTCCAGATATGCGAGGAATTGATATATGATGAAAACCAAATTTAAGACCGAAATGACACGGTGTAGATTTATATACATTTATATGTATCAAATAATTACAAGCAAGTCAAAATAAGTGAAGAAAAATCAGTTGGCTGGTATTTCAGTAGCACAATAATATCCGTGGTGTATTATTTCTTTGGAACAATTGGTTATTCAACCTCCAGTTGGTTGAATTTACAATATCTCTCTCTGATCATCTTCCTACCGTATTTCAAATCTATTTTTACGATACAGAAGCCAACTAAATCTCATTTTGATTTTGTTAAACAAGCACCCAAAGTGAGAAATAGGGGTGTAAGGTTTTCATTTCCCTCACTGTATGACCCTTAGCAGCTCACAATAAAAACAATTACATTTAACCATTTCGACTTCCAATAAAAGAAGAGAAACACATCCTCTATTTGTCTGCCTGCTCTTATCACTGTCCTGGTAATTCAGTACACAGGAAATTCTTAAGGCCCCATTTTGACCTAGGGTCACACATCATCAAAACCCATTGACAGATATTGTGACTAGAATCACACTGTGATAAATTTGCTTAAAAACAATTTTGTACTAAGCATACTTCGCACCTGGTTTTTTTCACTTGTCAACCCTTCAGCTGCTTTTCTCAACAAAAATAATTGTATTCTCCAATTTTAGAGAAATCTCTTCTCAGCTTGAAAATCACTTAAAATTAATACTAACCATCTGAAAATAGGGTTACACTGATATATATTAACTCGCTAATAGTGAGTTACCAAAAGTTCCCTTCAGAATAATGTTACAAAAACTAACATTCTAAAAGAAACTAAAACTGTTGAAATGTCAGGTTGACAATAGATGTTTTTGTTTGTTTTTGTTTTTTTTTACTCTCTCCTGAGAGGATTGCTGGAATTTTCCTAATATCCATTTACTTTATCTTCTGCAAACAATCATGGCATATCACCAGGCAATACATAGTGTTATATGTAGAATACAAGGAGAGGTGGATTCATGTCTTTTCCAAGAGTATTAGTGCTAAGTAAACCCAAGTAGTTCAGTTTAGTGCCATACGTGATACAAGCTTTGGGTGATCATGTCTCGAAAGTGGCATGACTGACTGGACAGAAGATTATCCTGCAGTAGGTTGCCATTGATTTCTGTAGTAGACTGGTTGCCAGCCAAGGCTATAGAACCCAATCTATCCTATTTAACCCAGGGGTTTTCAAACTGTGGTCTGCGGACTACAGGAGGTTCGCAATGATAAGATAGGGGATCCATGGATTAACTCATCACGTGTAATTCAAAGTAATTTAAATTTAATTTTGTTACATTTTGCATCAACATGCAGTATTAATTTATTTTATTTGAACATTTATATCTACAATAAGCTTAAAACCAGTTTTTACTGCGTTAATGCAAAACTATAAGCTATTTTTAGTAAAAATTTATGTATAAATTTCATAAGCCTTTATAATGGAAATATAAAAGTGTCCGTAAGTCAAAAAGTTTGAAAACCTGATTTAACCTATAACTTGAGGAAAGAGATGGATTAATACCTTTCCCAAGGGTATTTGTGCATAAGTGAATGCAAGGAATCCAACTAGAATTCAAACTCGGCACCCCGATCTCTCGTTCCGAGTCGATATCCACTGCACCACAATGCACATCCAAGTAGTCTTAGCCAAAATTCAAATTCAACTTGATGAGTTTGTCTTCTTTACTCATAGCCATTAGGCTGTTTCAAACCTTGAGATTAACTCTGAACTTAGTTTAGTGTGGCAGCAGGAAGATTATGTTGCACTTGTTGTATCCTGTTGGTACTCCAACATTTTTTTAAAATAGCTGGAAGAAAAAACTTAGACAAGCATAGTGCCTAATCCTACATATGCGAGGCTGGGTAAATTTTGACCTTTGACCCAAGTGTTCCCATGTTAAACAATTAACCTTGTGGTGTATCCTGCTTTAGTGGGAAGACATGGGTATCTACTTATGCATTCTGCAGCTCAGATGACTAAGATCAAAGTATAGTATCTGCTCCAGCAACAGCTGACAGCTGAGCCCACAGCTCCAGCCATCAGTAGCAGTTCAAACTAGTCAGCCATTATTTCTTCAGCCATCTCCAAGTAGGCCTCCAGCTTCTGCTGCTCCAGCCATCCTTGCCAATGATAAAATGTCCTCTCCAGCAGCTACCAAGACTGTCCTTTCCCAGGACAATGCTATTTTCACCTCCTTCAAAAGCTTGCAGAATTTGTATTTTTTGTTTGTTTTTTTGCCTAGTGAACTATCACATTATTTTTATCTATGTATTTTTCTTTAACAAAACTTAGCAATACATTTTTTTTACTTGAGTCTTCATTTGGTTTGTTGTTGTTGTCTCTTGTCACTCAACATGTTTGCAGCTAATATACGCCCTCCCCCTCCACACCAATCTGCCAAGTGCGGAAAGTCTTTCCACTTTAAAATTTCAGAATCTTAACTTTTCAACTGACCTTGAACACTAACCATTAGCACAAACACAAAATCTACAACTATCCCAGCCACGAGGTATGTAATGCAACTGCCACAGAATTCAAGATTTATCATTTTTGTCTATGATTTAGCATTTGTACAAGATAACCTTTCAAAATGCTTGTATTTCATACAGTGGTGCGGGTGGTAATTTCTGCATTTGATTCTATTGGACCAGACATTTATTATGTATCATCTTCTATAAACAGTTTTTTGCCAAAGCTGTGAAGGTATTAGGCCTCAACAATTCCTAAGTAAAAAAAAAAAAAAATTGACATTTTTGTCAGAATTTTGAAGATAAAGATCATTATTATTATACACTGAGTATTTTCAGACAAGTATCTTCTTTTTGATTGCTTGAGTCACAACACTTTGTCCATTATTTTCCCCATCCTTTTTCAGGTGTCTGTCATAGTTGATAACTATCTGGAAAATTTGAATTGAAACCTTTATTCAATCCATGAGAGTAGATTGATCCTATGGTATGAGAAGTGACACGAGACACACTGTAGCCTCTCTTCACTGAATACAGGTATATCTCAGGTTACCTTGTTTCAAGTTAAATTGTTCTCAGTTATACATTGCTTGTCAAAAAAATGTATGGAAAAATAGAAATCAAGTTTAAGTCATTTTATTCGACTTTATGCCTGTCCACTACAAATATTGAAGTTGTAACATCACTAGAAAGGTATCAAAAGCACATAAATATCATGTTACTATACAAAATATATATATATATATATTTTTGTTTTGTTCCTTCACCCATCTGTATGCGGTCAGGCTCCCCATATTAAAAAAGACCTTGTGTCACATCTCGCTCTAGTGGGGGAGTAGGGGAAATTTAGGCAGCAAGTATTTATCCAAACAACTATGATTAAAAAGTATTGATAAGTCCTGTTTAATTTTTTATTGAATTTTTACAACTTTCAGATAACGTGTTGAGTTTTGTGCTTGAAATTGTGGAAAAAATATCTGAAGTTCATATTTTGTTATTTTTGTTTAAGTACTTTCAACAGGCCTTTTTTTTTTTAAATCAAACTTGTACAAACTTGTATGTGTGTACATATATATTGTTTGGAATGTTGTCTTCATCTTTATTGCTATGTTTACAATGTTTCAGCTGCGGTACACTCTAGCCTTCTTCAGGTGCTAGGAATTTCAAACCAAACTCTTTATTTCGATCAATGGGTTATATCATTATCGTCACACATGGAATGAGAATAATCTACCCCAGTGATTGAAATAAAGGGTTCGGTTAGAAATTCTTAGCACCTGAAGAAAGCTGGAGCATACAACACCCAAAATATTGAAAACATGACAATAAGACAACAGTCTTAACAATGTAACTAAAATAATGTAAATACTACCTCATCTAAGAAGTACACACACACACACACACATATATATATAATTAGTTTTTGGTCATAATTAAATTAGACCAGTAAACAATTGTATTAAAAAGTGTTCAATACAGTTATATTGTAGAACTTTTTAAGTGAAAATAACTCGTTTTCAAATGAGATATATACTTAATTTATTTGTTTGAACATTATTTTTAATCAATACTCATATTTAAGTAGATATTTTGTTTTTAATCAAACAGTATATTTACATATTTATTTCTACCGGCCTGATTATTTACGATAAATTTTGTTACAAAAATGTGTGTCATTTAGCAGGATTTGAACCTGCAACCCCTAACAGCATAGAGGAAGTCACCAATTGATCTGGTGCGTCTTAGACCACTTGACCACACATGATTTTACAGTCAAATCAAAGCTAAACAAGCCTTATATAATATAATTTTCAATTCTACATAAATAACAATCTTTATTTTGAAAGTGTGTAGTAATGTCAACAAATGTAAACATACAATGTTATGGAATGTCCCGAAGATTAAGGAAATGGTTTTAACAATCGACATATTTAACTTATTCGCTTGAAAATGATTTTTAATCATTACTCATATCTGAGTAAATATTCTGTTTTTAATCTAACACCATATTTGTATATTTATTTCTACCGGTCTGATTATTTACAATATCTACTCAAATACAAGATCAAGTGGCCTAAGACGCAGGTTTGAATATTGCCAAATGACACACATTTTCATAAAAAAATTTATTGTAAATAATCAGGCCTGTAAAAATATACATACTGTTTGATTAAAAACAGAATACTTACTCAAATACGAGTATCGATGTTCAAACAAATAAATTTAATATGTTAATTGTTGTCATTATATATATATATATATATATATATATATGCATGCACACATTGTTATGGAAAGTCCCACAGATTGGCAAAATGGTTTTACTATTTTGTTAATCTTCAGAACTTTTTGTAACATTGTCTGTGTATATATATAATATATATATATATAATGGGCCCATAAAACATGGAGAAAACTTTAGCTCTCTGCTGAGAATACAGTAGTAAAAAATAATTTCACCCCAAGAGTTTGTGTCCATTTAAATGGAATTCTTTTTATTAATATTATTACAAATTTTTCAATGTTATCATTGAATGTAATGACCCAAGTGTTGTGGGTCCTGGGTATGACAATAAACTGCATCCGGCAGCAGGGCCTCTGATTGGGAGGTTGTGAGGAGCATGAAACCACCTCTTCATTGCTGTTGTTCCCAGGTCCACCCTGACTCGGAGTGGTAGCACCTGTTAGGGTCCCAGCTATGGGCAAATAGTTTATCCACAAATTGGGATCAAAACACGATGAAAGTATAAAAATAGACTTTTATAGAAATATATACATAAAAATAAACTTTTATAGAAAAATATACATTTTTTAAGGAAAAATATTACCGACAATAAATTTTTTAAGGAAAAAAATTATTACCATAACACATTTTTGAAAGAAAAAAATTATTACTAGCAATACATTTTTTAATACAAAACTAGAAGACATCTTCAGTTTTCTAAAATAAAAAAATAAAATATTTCATCAAAATTTGACGAAATCAACCTTCTCACTATAACTGAATATTAAAAAATATACCTTAAAAGCCCACCTTTTTGGCATTAAATAACCCACAGAGGTGTTGATATACCATTAAACAAAACCCAAACTCAAGTGTTGAAATAAAAAAACAACCATAAAATATTTATTTAAAATAATAAAATAAAATTAATCACAGACCAGAATTTGTTCTTAAAAAAATATGAAACAAAAATAAAATCCTTTGGGCTTTTTTGAGATTCAAATGGAATCCAGGCCAGAAAATGTAGATCTAATTTTATTCATAGCAACAAAAGTAAAACTTCATCCAGGAAATTCAGATGATTTTAAAAGAATCTAATTTCTTGGTTCTTTCAAAATGAAGAATTGTTATAAAAAAAGATGAAGACAAATGAAAATTGTTTTCTTCCTTCCTTCCTTCCCATGCATGAAACACACTTAGAAAATCATGTCTCTTTTCAGTTCATGATTGACTTGTCAGAAGAATTCCTGCAGTAAGTTGCCATTACTTTTTCTGTGGTAGACTAATTGCCAACCAAGGCTATAGAACCTGTTTTTTTTTTTTCTTTTTTAATTTTCACTTTTTAAAACATTTTATTCATAAAAATAAAAAGTATAAATTCAAGAAGTCACATGTAAATTGCCTTTAATTCTCACATTCTTACAAGACATAATCT
The DNA here is from genome assembly GCA_037127315.1 of Ascarosepion bandense. Classification (NCBI taxonomy): domain Eukaryota; kingdom Metazoa; phylum Mollusca; class Cephalopoda; order Sepiida; family Sepiidae; genus Ascarosepion; species Ascarosepion bandense. Next base: position 1,030,756 of record JBBBDQ010001069.1, read on the forward strand.
GGTTGAAAATATGTTGGTTTATGGAAAACATGATTTCCAAGGGTTGATGAGGACATTAATATTTAAAATGTTTACTTAAAAACAAGGAATGATAAAGAAACATCTTTGACTCTGTTGGCTCTTTTCATATTTTTTTAACATATTTTGTGTGTGAGGAGTTAAGACAAGGAGGATAATTTCATAAGAAGATTTGTCAGCACCAAATCAGCTATTTTCTTTTTAATGACAATCTTTCTTTATCAATCATGTTTTGGTGACATCAGTTAATAATACAAAAAAAAAAAAAATGAACTTAACATCTTCATTTTTCTTGTTGGTACTCTGTTGCTTTTAAAACATGGCCTTATACACCATATTCCGTTCAAATGGGTGTACAGACTACCTACCTACCTACCTACGATGACACTTTCATAAGACCACGTGTAAAAATATCAGATATTCAAAAATTCTTTGTAAGTTACATTAGAACTGCACTTATTAGCAGTTACTAATTAGTAGTAGATGTTAATGGTTCAAATGTTACCTCACAGACCTGATGTACGCTGTACCCCACGTGAAGATATATGGCTTATCACTCTTCTTGCTAAAAGCTGGTAAGAGAAAAAACAGCACTTACAGTGACTCTTGGAATAGTCAGGCCGCTGATTCATATTGTGGAGAGGAAAAAAAAAAACTTAAGCCCCCATCAACTAACAAACTTCTTGGTGGTGTAAGACGTCGATGGTGGGTGTGGGTGCGGCTCAGACAGCCTCTGGTCTCTCAACACCGCCCCACATGCATCTCTGTAGGGGTAGGGATAGGTCTGTAGCCAAAAATAGTAAGTTGTAAAGAAAGCTATATGGTTGTGCGTACAGGACGTCTGGGGGATATGTGTTTGTGTTAGCATGAGTAAGCGTTAGGTTTTTTAGAGGCCAAGCATGGTTCGCCAAAAATGGTTAGTGTACTCTACAATACATGTATGTTTCTTTCTTCTCAGATCGACTCGCCGTTACAACTATTAATTGACTGGAGTAAGAAAGAAAGAAGTCGGTGTTTATATCAGCGTCTAACTTTGCTACTTACTCGTATTAATAGTATTCTTTTGTTCACAACGACGTCTACCCCACTCCCAAAAACTCTTTTTACTACACACGCTCAGACCTTGGCATTATTCTACTCATCACTTCTTGGTCAAGAAGGACTATGCGGCCCAAAACTGTATTATACTTACTTAAAATTGTAGGTAAGTTATTTGTAACTTTTTAAAAACCATACACTCACTGTCTTTTTGATATTTTGTTTACATTTGTTTGTCTTATTGCGAAACACTATTTTCTTTTTTCTTCTTGTTTGCTCCTAGACATTTAAAGTTTTTTAGTTAATTCACAAAAAGGCAAATAATCATAGAAAGAATGTGTTGCGCCAGTTTCTTATGGGAAAAATATTCTTAGATTACTAACCTTCTTCAAACATCAGAATTCTTAATAATAAGCATCTGTTTCCACTGGACTCGAATACTGACCCCAAAAAATCGCTGGTAGAAGCCAAAATAACTAACGAGGGAAAGAAGAAGCGTTCCAATCGATTTCTACTTAATTAATTACTCTTTTGATGTGATTGTAACTTTGCACGGGTGACATCAGCTCTTCTCACTGGGTTGTTTTTAATACCAGTTTTTTAGTGTCAACAATACTGTTGTCACGACGCCAATGGAACGGTGGAGACGGAGACGAAAGCAAGGGAGGAGGGCCTCCTGGTGGTTATTTATCCCCCCCTCCCATTCTCCGAGTTTGATGTCAACAAATATCTCCATGGTTTTGGTTGGGCCCGGGGGGCGGGGGGATGTTGACACTTTTGATAAGCGTCAAAAACTTTACTATTAAAAGCGCTTTTCTTTTTTATCCTTGTAAAAAAAAAATAAATAAATAAAGGTTTTTTTTACTACGACATGCAACGCTTCAAGGTCTCGTCGCCGTGAAGCAGTCGTGGCTAGAGACTCTATATGCGTTGATTATTATTAATTTAATTAAAATTTAATTATTAATTAGCCAATTGTTGTAGAGTTCGATCCTCCTTAAGAAGAAGAAGAAGAGTGTTATACAAATTTTACGATGTATCGTAAGTATCGCCGATGATTGCTATTCATGAGTTTGATCTTCACTGGATGATAATCCCACGAACTGTGGCCTTGCGCCAGACTAAGCTTTAAATACTCGTGTTTATTACAGTTCATTCATATCATCCTTAAAGGAACAATTAGTAAACTTTTCTTCTCAGTTCGAATTTGTTTTACACTTTTTGAAAAATAATTTTTAAAGAGTTTTAAGAACAATGTGAGGTTGTTATATTTCTTTTTTTTTAATTAAATTATTCTTTATTTAATATTTCCCTTTGAAAAATAAGAGTTAAAAGATGATTTTTTTTTTTTCATCAAAGAAATTCTGATAATGCTTCTTGTGCAAAAAAAAATAAATAAATTTCCTTTTAGTGAAAAACATTTCTTGCAGGCCAAATATTGAATTAGGGCCGTTAACTTACTTTACCTAGCCTCATATTCGGAATTTTATCCCATAAATAATAAAAAGATGAAAGATAATTAAATTTCTGTTGCCAAGAAAAAATAAGTAAAATAAAATAAAAAATGAATTTGCCACTTTTGAATAGGAAAGAAATAAATTAAATAATTTATAGCACATCAGATGCTATTTTTTTTTTCTGATTCTTTTCAACATTTGTTTATTTTGCTTTATTTATTTTCATTTTATAAATTCTTTATAAAATGAGGCTACTTAAAGTTTAAGTAATCCATGGGGGGGGGGATAATTCAATTTGGTGTACGAAAAAAAAAAAAAGCATCTCAAATGAGGAAAAAAAAAGTGAGAAGAATCCTCTAAAACAAATAAAAAAGCTTTTTAGTGTTTTTAGGCCAGGGACTTCTTTTTTGGTTTTTTATGTCAATCATAAGAATTGAACTAACTTTACATTTTTGGTATGAGTTGGTTTTATAAAAACTGAGTAAAAATAAAGTTGATACTTAAAAAAAGAAAAGAATCAAAGTTCTTCAACTTTTCAATAAATAATTACTGCTGATTTCTTTCTTTTTAAAAATGCAATTATCATTTTCTTCAAACTTTGTCGATGGACATTCTGCTGTGGATGACAATCTTTTGTTTTCTTTCTACAGTTTTCAATCGTTTTTCAAAGTATAAGGAATTAAAAAATTTAAACGATGTTTGTTCTTTTCTGTTAGAAAAAAATAATATAAACTTTAAAACTTAATTGATGAAATTTAATAAATGAAAATGTATTATTGATAAAAAAGAAACGGGTTCAGAGAATGAAAGTTGTAATGAGTTTTTTTTTTTAATGAGTTCGATCTTTTTATTTTCTCAGAGTATAAACGACGGAAAGGAAAACATTTTTTTAATGCTTTTGTAAGGGTAAATTTTATTTTATCTTTTTTTTTTTTTAAGAGTTTCAATATGAAATTGACTCAAAATGTGTAAAGAAAGAAAAAAAAGGCAGAAACGGGGACTAGAAATAATCACGGCATTCAACACGCCCGCACACACACAAAATTACGACACGATTAAATAATTAGTTATGAGTGATAAAAGTGAGTAGATAAGAGGATAACCGACTTGTACCGAGTAGAAGAATCTGAATGTTGTGGTCCAGCTCGGAGGTGTGATTATTTACGGGGGGAGTCAGGCTTAAAAATACCATCAGAGCCGATATGCCAAATGACGGAAAATTTTCACTTGCTTATAAAAACCTTAATTTTGCTCATTAAAGAATTTGTCATACGAACGAATTACAATATTTAAAAAAAATGAATACGAACGAGTAAATAATAAAACATTGAGTTTCTATTCCACTAATGAAGAATGGAAAAAAATCTTTGTCTCTTTAACTTAATTTTCCATAAAATTCCAAAGTTTTTGTGGGTCGGGTATAGAGTGGGAGATTTTATAAACCACTTCAATTAAATATTTTTGCATCTGTAGAATTCCTTTGATTTGTATTGGGAATTCCTGTTGTTACAAATTAAATAGATCCCTTTGAAATAAAATATCTTTTTAATTATTTATATAGCAAAGTACTTTTTTTTACCACAGGGCTTACTTTTTGACTTTTTGAGACATTCTTTTGAAATGATTTCAGAAACTTTTTTAATTTTTCTTTCAACTTCAAGACTTTGATGGGCAGCCATTCTACTAGTGGTTTAAAAAAAAAAACAATAATCAATGTTACAAATGGAAAACAAGTTAAAAAAGAGGGATTGTCAGTGCTCAGGAACTAATGTAAATCTTACCAACACAGCTATTATATAAAAAAATGTTAATACACGATAATACGCATCTAATTCTTATCTTTTAGTTTCACACTATTATAAGAGCAGAGTATCATTCCATTGGCAATTGCCTGCCAGCTGATTTGAAGAAAAAAATATGATAATAAAGTCAGTTCTCCTTGAATTATAAATCAGAAATTTAAGTTCTACACTGATGACTAACTTCAAATAAATAAACTTTTTGAATTGCCAAGTAAAAACCTGACATTTTAAAATAATAAGACTTGAAGGAGGAATTTACACTTACACTAGTCATGATTTCCATAAGGAATACATCAGAGAAACCTCAAAGAATTTAAATAAAAGATTTTATGAACACAAAAGGGATCTATTACAAAACAATATACTCAATGCATTAGTTGTTCACCGTAATGAGTCTGGCCATAATTTTTACTTAAAAATGCATTTTTAATTTTTAGAGAAAGCAATTTACTAAGGTGAATATGTATAGAAAGTGCACTGTTTGTAGAATCATCCTCAGTAAATGTGATTTCAGTTCCTTAACATGTCACCTTTCTTGGCAGAGCTTATATTATCACAATATTGGAGATTTCAGAAGAAAAGTGATATAAACAAAAAAAAAAAAGAAACTAAATGAAAAGGCAATCACATCATTAAAAAAAAAAGAAAATGAGATCTGGAATTTTAGCATCCCCACACCTTCATGCACATGTGTAATCATATCAAAATATAAACACTACTTCAGTTTGATGACGTTCTAAAGGACAATGCACACCACATGAAAATTTTTTCCCAATTTTTTATAGATTTTCTTTAGGTTTTTTAATTACAATTGTTCACTCCTCAAAAAGAAACATTTATGAAGATTTGACAAGTTCTTTTTTTAATCTATCTCATTGCTTATTTTTTTACTGTATCTTCAAAATATTTACACAATAATTGTTACAACTTTGATTTAATAAATTATTTAATAATAATTTACACTAGGTACTAGCACAGGTTCAGTAAAAAATGAATATAAATAGTGAAGAAAATGTCCCAAACTTGATAAAAACAAAGTTTTATCACCAAAATCTTTGTTATTATTAAGAGAAAAGACCAAAACATTTCCTAATTATTAAATTACATTTTTTTCATCCTTTTTCTAAACGTTTGAAATTTTGGTTAAAAATTTAAATTTTTTTGTATCAGTAGGGAACAAAAGATTAGCATAGAAAATTTTAGCATCTTTTTGTGGTGAAAAACACATTAATTTGAAAAGTCTTGTAAAAATCAAATAATTCTTAGATTTTAATTAAATTTTCAGAATTTATTCCCAGATGAATTAAATCATTTTAAAAATGTTTTCTTTGCAGAAAATCTTAATAAAATCATCTCTTTTTTACATCTGTTACTCTTCTATTATATAATTTTATGAAATTTTGAGAAATTAATTTTTGTATCACTTAATATCTATATTAGTTATATGCAAAGCTCCTTGGAAAATTTAAATTGTGGCCATAGGGAGCTGGTTAATGTTTCTTTGATTTGGCTTCTTTGATTTGGCTCTCTGACTTACCCAAACTCCCGACAGCTTACAAGTTTTATTAGAATTATCATCAGAAGAATTATCAGAAAGTTTTCAAGTTTTCATTGTTATGAGAAAGTTGGTTGTTGGTAGGTTGGAATATGTGGAATTGTGTGGAATAATAGTGTAACAATAAAATATACATTTTGCATTTTAAAATAGAAATTTATGAAAAGGAAAGAATAACACAAGTTGTAGAAGTTAATGTGTAATTAGAAACATTATTAAGAAGTTAAGGGTAGAGTTCATGTTCAATAAAGTTATGGGTATCAAAAGTTTAAGAAAATGTTTGTAGTAGTAATTGTTGAAAGAGTATATGTGTATGTATATATGTATGTATGTATGTGTTTGTTTGGTAGGAATGTCTTTGGATGGAGAAGAAGTAGCGAAAGAAATCAGTAGACGGGAAGGAAAGAGAAAGAGAACAATGTCCGAGTCGCTTGAAGTTACATTTTAGATGTTTTGTCTCGCAGCTCCCATCCGACTCTCTGACTGACTGACACTGATGAAGTCCTTTTATTGTAATCTAGATTTTTTGCACTTACTCGCAAAGTCCTTTTTGGTCTTGCAAGTCGCTCCCATTGGTCAAAAATCATTTTAACACCTACTTGTGAAATCTAGTTTCAACTTTTTCTTTAAGCACATTGTCAATTCTTTTTCTATTTGGGAAAGACCATGGTTAATTATCTACATAATTAACCATATTGTTGCATGTAATAAAGAATCCTGTTTTCTAAATCATTAAACGTAAAATCACACAAAAAGCTAACATGAAACAAATGTTAAATGTTTAATTGGACCTCACCATCTGCAGAATTGGTTGGTAACCATCAGCAAATCTTTTGTCCTTAAAAGTTTTCTTAGACCAAAACTACTTTGCCAAATATGTTTTTAAAAGCGTAAAATGTAAACCAAAAAGACATTATCATAAGTTTTTAAGAACTTTCTTTAAATATAATGACATTAATCAGTTTGAATGTCTTGAAAGTAGGTAATTTCAAAGATTTTCTGAAAAAGAGCATACCATGATAAAAAAGAGTCTAAATTTGATAAAAACAAACCTTTATCATTAAAATGTTTATTATTACGAAGAAAGACCAAAATTTTTTTTATTGTTAATTAAGTTTTAGCAGGTTCCAAATATTTGGTTAAAAATCTTGTTTTTCTTGCATTAGCATGTGGACCAAAGATTAGCATGGGAAATTTAGTGTCTTTTTTGCAGTAAAAATCATTGTTTTGCACTATTATTACAAACATCAAATAAATAATTGTCGAACTTTAATGAAATATTTAGGACTTATTCACAAATGAACAAAATTATTTTTTTATATTTTGTTTAAAGAATCTTGATAAAAATGTTTTTTTTTTTATATATCTGTTATTACCTCCACTTACTTAATTTTATGAAATTTTGAGAAATTACAATTCCAGTATTTTCATATTTATATTAGTTAAAAGCAAGATTCCTTGGAGAATTTAAATCATCAATTGGTTTTTGCCAAACAGACACACCATTAACAGAAAATATGCTTTAAATCATAAAATAAAAAATCCAATAAAACCATGGCTTTTAAATGCTTTTATAAATAAAGTATATTAAGAACATTAAGTCTTAAGAAAAAAAATTTTCAATGTATAATAAATTCTTACAAGAACTGTTTTCATTTTTTTTATTTTAATTAGAAAAATTTATAAAATTTTAAATCTTTTAAAATTCTTTATTAATTTGTAACAGCTAATTTATTTTACGATTCTGAGCAGATTTTTTGTAATTGGGGATCATGTTTTACAGAAACCGTTGATGATTTAAATTCTCCAAAGAGTTCTGTGTATAACTAATATAAAAATTAAGTTGTACAAAAATGAGTTTCTTGAAATTTCATGAAATGAAAAAAAGTGGTGGTGGTGGTTGGTAACAAATGCTAATATTCAATTTGTGAAGGTTTTTGCCACTTCAAAGATTAGCAGAAAACAATTTCCCTATCCCCATTTTTCTCAGCATTTTGTTAAACTAAGCTAAGCTTATGCAATATCTATTCCTCCCTCATATCTAATCAATAATCACACCTGATTTTAAATATCAATTCTGAGTTCTGAATTTAAGGGGATTTGATATAAATGCTTCCAATGTTTTTTTCCTGTACATTCTTGCAAGTAAGGCAGTTTATTTCTCTCTCCTCTCCTTCTCCTAGCCATGTAAAAATCATAAAGAAATTTAGGTGACAGAAATTCTTAATTACCTATTTTAACTTGCATATAAGAACCCCTGCTCTCCTCCCAAATATATTCCTGGTTTTATAGTCAAAATATCTGTTGAAAGTCTGTTTAGTCACATGATGCAGACTAGCCAAACTTCTATGTTATCTAATTCCATTAAACTGTAATGAATAATTAAATAATGAGAATGGTGAGGGGCAGATTTACAGACCATCAAAGCAAAATTACTTCTCTTGATCCTGGTTTCCATAATGCTGAATCTGAATGTTGTGTGGGTGTGGGTGGTGTGGGGGTGTTTTCTACATACAGTGTATGAGAGCATGTGCGATACCCTACTCACATCAGCCATCAAGGGGAGGTAAAACATGTTATTGGTAATGCCAAATGCAGGTAGTAGGTCAGTGGCTGAGGTCACAATAGTGACAACAAGGGAGGCTTGGAGTTGATTTGTGAAGCTATGAATCTATGGTAGCACAAGTGGGGTATTGTTGGTAGGGGTTGATCCGTGGCGAGGTTGATTTTTGGGTTGGTTGACCAAGATGACAATAGGAGATAGCCTGGAATAGATATTGAAACTTGATCAAGCAGAATGTCTCTGCTGGATTCTGTTTGAATGTGAGATTTATTTCTTTTTTTACAGTGACGTTCACCCTGTACAAGGCCTGAAGCTCACTTGAGGTAGAGGGTTACAAAGTAAAAGGCAATTTGTGCAGATAATAGGGGAACAGTTAACCCCAGACTTAAATTAAGATTGTAGTGATCAGGGAAAAATCCTCTTGGGAGTCACTTCCATAAAGCAGTGCTTCATGGGAAGAAGCTGTTCAAGTGGAACTTACTTCTCACCAGTTGAATGCAGAGATAATGAGTGTGGGGTTTCCTACAATGTGAGGTCCTAGCCATGAAGATTAAGCTTGGCAGAACCAAGGAATGCAGTTTGGTCCAGGCACTTGCCATGGAACTAGCAATAGATCAGTAGGAGGCTTTCTGCATCCTGTCTGTAAGAGAGGGGTTGCAGACTGGAAAATAATTTGTCACCCACAAGAACTTGGGATGGCTATCGAGACTTGAAATGAGGACTGGACAGTTCCCACTCAAAAAAAGTACTCCATTTTCTGCCTGAACTGGCCCTTGTAAAAGTAGAGGATAGCACAAGGAGTCAGGTACTTACTGGAAGGGTACAGGGAGATGATCATTTTTCCTGCATCTTTTGCAATGGGTCATATGCATGAGTTCCACAAGATCTAGGATAAGTTTAAAGCTCAATAGTCTCTCAAGGCACAGAGCCTCTCTTCCCTGAGGGGGTCTTTATTCATCATGACTGGTGGTAGTTAGGGGTTCAATCAACAATGATGGAATGTAACTAGTTTGGTTTTCAAGACATTGAATGTAACAACCAGTTTTTCCTCAAATGTTAGAACTTTGATTGGAAGAGAGATCATCTGCCAATCTCTGGTCATCATGAGTTTTGGAGATGCACCCATTGTTATATATATATTCACTAATGACTTGAATATACTCTTAGGCAGATTGTTTATGTAATGTAAAAAGAGAGTTGATTAAAGAAGTGACTTCTGGGGGATGTCTGTACTGATTGCCAGGGTTGTCCCCCCACCCCAACGAGGACTGGCGGTTAAAAAATACCTATATAATTGAGAAAACTCTCAAATGAAAGTGAGGTCATGGGGGTGATGATGACAGCAAGCTGGCCAGCCTGGTACTGATTCATTTATGAAGGGTTTTTTTTTTAAATCAAATTTGGTGGCTTCCAGGCATATCTTTTTTAACAGCAATGTTCATGATTGTCATCTGTATTTTAGATATTTGCGGTGATTTGTTTTGTGGGCCACATACAATCCTGAGGGTCCCTGCACAGAGGATGACTTTTTTTTTATTTTAGCTTTTGCTTTCTTTGTGCTCACATCCAGTCAACATGTAGAGTGAATCAGAAATTGAGATCTCATTTGTAGTGGAGTAAAGCATGGATATATATGAATTTTTATTTGTTTAACATTATTATGCTTTAATGGATACTCATATTTAATAATTATGCTAAACAAATAAAAATTCAAATGTCGGCTAATGCCAGTTTCATGGATTTCTGTTAAATTCTGTAATATACATTACCGGCCATAATTATTAGGCCACCCCAGTTTTTTAAAAGAAATGATGTATTTCATACTATTTTTAGTATTTATTGCCAAGTGGATAATTCTAAACGAAAATAGAATGGTTCTTTCGTTATTATTACTTTGCAAAATTTTACAAGGCAAGGAAGCAAAGATGAACTTGTCCGAATCACCCTAAATTTTCTTCATTCTTTCATTGATGAAACTGCAATATAGGTAATTATTAAATATTTATAAATTAATTTGGTGCACATGTTATTGTGCAGTATTAACAAAAGAACCATTCTATTTTCATTTTTACAATTATTCACTTGGCAGTAAATACTAAAAAATAGTCTGAAATACATCATTTTTTTTTTTTTATACACTGGGGTGGCCTAATAATTATGGCTGGTAGTGTGTTTTTATATATATAGGTCCCATCAGGCGGTACAGGCAAACCATATTTCTTATTTCTTGTTTTTTTTTTTCACACTAATATGGTTTGCTTTTTTTACTGCCTGATAAGACCTGTATAGTTGAAACTTTGGTAGCAAGTGAGTGGTGGATATTTTGTTTTTTAATATGTATATATATATATATATATAACAGAAAAGTGAAAGAACACGTAGATTTACTTTTATAAAGAGTGCTCAATAAAGAGTAGAGCTTAATATTGTAATTTTGTTATTACAATGGTTTATAAAAGCATAATATCACTACACAGAAATTTTCATGTTTCAGAACAAAACTGTTCCTCTTCAGGTGATATGTTAAAATAAATGGTGAAAATGATTTGTTTTTGAAAATATAAGATGAATTTCTGGTTATTTAGAAAATTAGGGAGTAGTAGTTAGAGGAAATGCTATAGATGTGTTCAAACAGTTAAATCAGCATTTAGAATTATGTAACCATGGAGATTTAAACATTTGGGTTAGGAAAAGGGGTAGGATGGCATAAATATAGACATGTCACGTTTTAATTTTGTCTGTGTAAGATACACAGTGGGAACTTAGATTTATTAAAGGGTAGAGAATGATTTTAATCAGGAAATTGGATTTTAGGTTTTTTTTTTATTAAACAAAAGATTTTGTTTTTCTACTTTCTATGAGTATAAGTCAGAATTTGGATTAAATAATTGTTATATACTTAGTTATATTGTATTAAGTAATTTAGTATTGTGTGGGTCATTTTATTTTATTAAAATATATTTTTTATGTGAGAGCATAAGTTATAAATGAAACATAGTAATTAATTAAATTTAATTTAAATTTTAAAGAAAATTATTTTGTCTGATTAAGGCACATAATAGGACCAAATAATGCTTAGGTAATTAATTTTTAACAGCAAGTTGGATTTTTTTAAAAATTATTTCATGAGTAAAAAGTCTGAAATGTTTGTTATAATTATGATAAAATTATGGTATATTAAAATGTATTGTAGTTAAGAAAACTAATTTACTATTGTGTGAGTCTTATTTAATAAAATAATTATTAATTTTTAAGTTGCAATAGAGCATAAGCTATAAATAAAGCATTATAGTTTTTTAAAATTAAAATAGAATTATTTTGTTTGTAAAATACATAGTGGGGAACATAGATTATTTAAATGGGCAGACATCAATATTTTTCAGCAGGCTGAACTTCAGGGTAATTTTTTTTATTTTTGATAATTAGGATTTTAATAATTATGGTGTAATTATAATTTTTTTTTTTAAGGGCTGGAAATTTTTAAGTTGGAATTTGAACTGAATAATTTTAGTGTACCAAGGTATATTATAGTTGAGAAAACCAACTAGTATTTTGTGGACCATTTTAGTAAATTTAATTTTAATTTTTAAGTTATATTATGGCACAAGTTATAAATGATACCTTATGATTAATTAAATCTTAACGAAAAATATTTTTGATGTTTACATAAAACAGTCAATTCATCCCTACCGTTCAATAGTTCACCATTTTTAGGGAACATTAAAATCTGCAGCTTTTCACTCAGGCACAAAGGGCAGATGCTGTTGAATGGCTTAGAGATTCTTGTTTTTTTCTAGAATTTTCCGTTTTACTTTGAGCATTTTATTTGTGCTCTTTAACTTCCAAAAATACGCAGAAAGGGATGTTTGGTTTACTGATGTTGAGTTGAAGAATTTTCATGTTTTCACAATTAGAAGTTTTCTTTAGCCACTAATTATTATTTTTGTTAAATTCATTTGCAAATTTCATAAATTGATTTATTTTTTGCAGAGTAATCAAAATTTTAATTTAAATATGTTTCTAATAGATATGCAGACATGTAGACACAATTAGTTGCTTTGGTTTGATATTTCATGAAGATAGACTCATTGAGAACCAATTTATTTTGAAATCCTAGGAGAAATAAACAAGCAATTTGAAATAAATAAACTGATATTATTTTAAAAAAAACTCTAAAGAATATACCTTTCAATCCCTTTTGTGATATCTCATACTCCAAGAGTGATGGAATTTGAAAGTGGATGGATTGTCAGTGGAAAAAAGGGGAATGAATCAATGTCAGATTGCATCTAAATTGGGAATTCATTTCTAACAGTAATTCATGTGGCAGTTCAAGTCATTGATGAAGTAGAGGAAAATAATGTGTTTCATTCATGTCAACTTGTCAGCAGTACAGTATCATCATCATCACCACCACCACATGAGTTATTAAAGCAGAGCAGCCATAGAAAAGCCACAATATTCAGAATAGAAACAAATGGGCAACTGGGATGGTAGAGGCTTTGAGTTTTGGCATTTTGTTAGCATTTCATAAGAGTTTTCCTTTTTTTCAATTTTCAAGTCACCTTACACATGAATTACGGACATTGCCTCATCTGTAATTCCTATCAAATATAGAACATTTTCAATAAGGAAATGGAGGACAATTAGCATCACTGGTTATTGACAGAAGGTTGAATACATGTAGAATATTCATTCAGAACAATAAAATGATAATGCTTATTTGCTCAAAAATAGAACTTTTGTTTCAAGAATGGAAATGTTTCATATTTTACAGAAACTCAGGAAACTCAGAGAATGTAAAGTCAAAACAAATCATAATTCTTACGGCTAAGTCGATTTTCTAATGTTAATTCTTCAGGAAAATAGCAAGAAAACCTTCAAGATTTACTTTGAATAGTCTGGATTGAAATTCCATGAGATAGTAGTTCTTACAGAGTTGATGTCGGAAATAGTCAAATGTTCTAAAATTTTAATTTCCTTCATAAAATATTCTTACGGGATTTTGCTTGTAAAGGCAGGCATTTTAAGCAAAAGATTTTCCTTGTACAGGCTGACATTTGAAGCAAAGGGTTTTGCTTGTAAAGGGCAATGTTTTAAGCATTTGCTTAATGTTATTGAATGCTTGTTAAAGTAGTTTAATATTCTCTTGTAATGATGGAGACTCTCCCATAATTATCTTACTTGTCCTTACAGTAGCAGAGAATCTGTTACTGCTATTGTCAACCTTAGCAAACATTTATTGAATAACTGAGTCTTGTTTTATATCACTTCCAATTATGATGGATATTATTTTCTGATGTTCTTTGACTGAAATGGAAACAATTCGACTTCTGTTTTGTTTTTAAATGTTTATATTATAAAAAGAAACCCTATCCAAATCAGTTTAATTTTTGGACTCTCAAGAGACGTTTTTTTGGCATAAACAAGTAGCTTCAGAATTCTGTATCAAATTTCCTATTCATGTAGTTTCTTTAGTATTTTTTCTTTTCAATATTGAAACAAATCCATTACTTTCACTCACTTACCCAAATGGCCTGTGACTTATAAAATGGCTGATTTCAGAGACTGATGTAAATATGTCAAAAGGGAAAAATTTTGTTTGAAACACAAAGAATAGCAGCAAGTGAAGGAAAATACTGAAACCAATGAAAGATGTGATAATTACAGGATGAAAGAAAACCTCTAAGCTGGCATTTGGCTAAGGGCCACAGAATGATGGTGGGTTGTCAAGAAAAAGTCTGTTAATTACAGATGGATAGCAACTGCTTCTCATGCAATCTTAGATTTCACTGCCTTAAAAATCTCCATGCAAGCAAACTGGATAATATAACTAAACTTTTCTACAGGGGGTTTTCTAAATGATAAATGAGTTTGGTGCTGAGGTGGCAGTCAAAATAAGTTTAACGGCTTTAACCACTTGATAGTGTTTTCTTTTGGTGTGTGCGTGTGATAAGGAGATGAATTAGAATTGTCCAAGGGGAAAACGCAACAAAAACAATGCAAGTTTATTTTCATGGATTATTTCACGTGACGTAAATTACGTTGCAAATATTTATTAGATACGGTGAAACCATGTGAAAGAAGTTAAGATTTTAGCCAAATAAAACAGTTTTACTATCTTCAAGAGTTGAAATAGATTTTGTCATTTGTAAGAAAATAATTTAGTCCCACTGATTCTTTTCAAGGCATTTACATCAGAAAATAATGCTTTCAAGTTATTTAGAGAAGCTGAGTATTCTTTTTAAAAATTATATTTTTTAAATATTATACGTATTATTGGAGTTAATAATATTTTCAAGTTGTTTACTGATGTTAGGTTGAAGTATTTTCATGTTTTCACAATTATAAGTTTTCTTTATCGATTTTCTTTTTCATTTTTTTAAAGTTAACTTTGGCCATTGGTTTAAAATATGTAGAAATTCTATGCTTAAATGACCAAAAACTGGTTCACCTAAAAGAGAATTGCAATGAAAAGCAGGAACAAGAAACAAAATATTTTTAAACTTGAATCCCAGGAAATCTAGGCAACTTAAAAACTGCAATATGTGTGCATATACATGTTAGTAGGATATAGAATCAAAACCCATGGGAAGAAAAAACAAAGTGAAAAACCTTTTTATTGACGTTCTGCTTTTAGGTCAGAATAAAAGACACATGCACACACACACACAATTGCTTGGATATACAAAACATTTGGACAATTTTTATAGTTTATGTCCAGAAAAGAAAACACATATACAAACACAATAAAAATAAAACTTGTATAAAAGAGGCATTGCTACTCAAATACAGTTATAATCTATATAAAATTTTAAGTGTTGGGAACAGTGAATGATTCCTTACATTTCACAATCATCAGACTCTGTCAAAAGATCATTTGATACACTGTTGATTTTCTGTTTGAGTGAAATACAAATTTTTGCAGTAATTGGATCTGAAGCCTAAATTTTCGTATTGCCTTTTGTAAAAGTGCATCAACTTCATAAAGATAGGAAGGAAAATCCTCTTTCTTTATTCTACTTAAAAATTAGAAATATTTCTGAGAAGAAAATCAATAATAAAGCATCGAATTGAGTCAGAAGAGAAAGATAATATAGAAGATTCTGCTTTGCTAGACAAATTCTTTACGTGTTCTTCCATATAGAACTAACTTGTGGAGTATGAATTGTGAGTGTCACTTGTGGAGTATGGATTATGAGTGTCACTTAAGGCAATCATTTTTTTCTGAATTCTTAGCTTAATGACTAAAGAGCAGTTGACATAGACATTAAAGTATCCCAAGAGAAATGGATGAACAATTTCTTATCTCAGAAAGAATTTATTCTTCATTTCTGATTTATTTAGTGATAGCTAAAGAATAAGGTTGTCATCTGTTCTTTATTGAAAATGGTTTACATTAGTGCTGCCATTTGTGTTTTATTGAAAAGCATTTATGTTGGGGTTGTCATTTGTCTTTTTATTGGAAAGGTTTTATGTCAGCGTCACCATTCGTTCTTTATTTTGTTTTTTCTGTCCTTGTCATTTTCTTGATTAAAGAATTAATCATCTGAAAAAATATGTAAAAACAAAAAAACAGATGGTAGAAAATTAGTAAAACTGTTTCTACTTAATCAGGAAATGCTCCAGTGTTGATGTGTATATTTAGAATTTTACAAACGTTTCCATATTTTTCTACTGTGCTGAGCCTATATATATCCTCTACATGAAAAGAGTTTGTTTTTTTTTTCTCAAGTAATTTACTTATGACTTTGTAAATGAGTTTTTGCTTATCCACATAAAGTATAAAATGGTCTCACTTGTGATTCAAACAAATACAATTTCAAGGGAATCATTTAATATCTAAAGTTTTCATCTACCATTGCATGGATTGGTTTTACCAACAAAAATTTAAAAGAATGTTTCACCTTTTTTTTTCTTTTGTATGATAATTGGTAAGGTCTGTAGAAGTTCTACCTGAACGGTTGCGGTAAAAGATGTGACAGACGGAAGAAATGCCAATATGACAGAGAACTGTTTTCTTTTTCTTCAAAATAGAAGTTGTCTGCATAATTTTGTTGACCAGTGTTTTCTTGGTGGCACTTCTCTTCCATATTGATGGTAACTGACTGGAAGCACTAGTTATATATATATATATATATATATATATATTTATTATGGAAATTAATGAAGATTAATGAAACTTGGTTATAAACAACCGATAATTTGAAATAATTTGTTTGAACATTATTTCAAATTGTTGATTGTTTATAACCAAGTTTTGTTAATCTTCATTAATTTTCATAACATGTTTATATTTGTTGACATTACGATACAATTCAGAACAGATATGGTTATTGCAATGAATCGAAAATTGTGTTATATAAGCTTGATTAAAAGCCTCCTTTAGACTGATGGTCATTTGTGGTCGAGAGGTCTAAGACATGCCAGATCACATGGTAGCTTCTCCTATGTGGATAGGAGTCGCAGGTTCAAATCCTGCTGAATGACACATTTTCGTAATAAAAATTTATCATAAATAATCAGGCCGGTAGATATAAATATATAATATTGTTTAATTAAAAACAGCATATCTACTTAAATACGAGTATCGATCACAAATAATGTTCAAACAAATCATTTCATATATATATATATATATATATATATATATATATATATTATAATCATTTCACTCCAAGCATGACAGAAATGCCACTGGTGTGCAGAGGGTTACAGTGAGAGAACAAAAAAGTATAGGGGATGTCAAAGAAAAAAATATGAGATGGATGAGAATCAAGTGTAAAAAAGATAGCAATTGACATTGCATTTAAACTTTTGAAGATTGTAGCTGTCAAGGAAACAAGCAAATGGAATAGAGTTTCACAAACAGAAAGTGTGGGAAAAGAAACTGTTAGAGTAGAAAAGGCAGTTACATTTAATAATTTCTATGGCAAAAGGGTAGGACCTTAATGCCAATCTAGTAGCACAAGTAAATACATGTGGTCAGGGAACCAGAGAAAAAGGCTTGTCAGAGCAATTGTCATGAAAATTCTTCTAGAAGAGACAAAGGGAAGCCACATCACATTGGTGAGAAAGTGAGTGAAGGCGAACTTCCAAGTCAGGATCGATTATATTGCAGATCCTCTTTTGGATTTTGTCAATATATATATATATATATCAGTGATGAAAGGCGATTTGGGAACCAGGGTATAGCCAAGGGTGGAGAGGAAAACAGAGAACATCACTCTGTACTCCCTCTACTCCAATATTTGTCTCCCTCACCCAACTATCTGTGAAACTGATGTGAATTAATTTTAATGTGAGAAAATACATTTCTGCTAACAAGGTCCACTTCAGACTTGATACCCTTCTTCACTGGACTTGAGGTGGGTATCTGTCTGTCTATCATCAGTAATACCTTAGTGACCATGATGACTGCTATTGGTTATGAGAGAGAATAATAAAATCTAAAAATAATGAGTTATTAAGATTTATTTGTAAATCAATTTAATCCTTCATCTCTTTTTTGGCAAATTTATTGATCACTTTGTCTTTATTCCAAATTATTTAATCACACTTTGAGAACACCTCATATTTATTTACATGCTTTCGTGAAGAAAACAAAATCTCTCACAGGAAGCAGATGTGGCAGGTATGGTCAGAATCAGGCACAGACATTTTTATTTTAATATTTAAAAAGGTTTAAATAAGTTTCTTATCACTTGATGACGTGTCAGGAAATGGTGCTTGGAAAAGTGAAAATTCACCATTTTGACGTAAACTAAAATAATATTGTTTTAATTTAAATTGCTTTAATTACACAAATTTTCTTCTAAAATAAAGTTCAACCCTTTTTCTTTAAAATAAAGCCAATATTAATACATGAAATTTGAATTTAAATACTTTTAATTTAATTTTAAAATCAGGTATTGCAGTGAATTTATTTAAAATGTCTTTTAACAAAATTTAACATGTTTAATGAAATAATATACAATATTCTCAAGAAATTCTTTTATATAACTCTAAAAAATAATTTTGAACATTTAAAATTAAATCTTAAGATTTTGAAACAAATGAAAACTTACCTTTTAATCACAAAAGTAGACTTTGCCAGTTGTTCCTTTTCACTCCATGTATGAACTGGTTAAAAGCTTTCTGGGTATTGGTGAAATGACTGAATCCGGGTCTTAAGAAGGGATCAAGAATACTCTCCAAGTGGTTAAAACTTTTGAAAAGTCAGTAAAATAAAATAACTCTTGAAGTGACACTAAAGTCATCAGCTGTCCTCTATATACTTTTGAGAACCTAATAATACAAATTTTTCATTTAAATCTGTCCAACTATAAGTCCTTTGAAAAACAAATCTTTGATTTCAGCTGCACACAATAAAAACATCATCACTTCAGTAGAGAGTGTCTGCTGGCTTAATACGCATGGAAATCAAGCAAAAGAATTTCTGCTTTTTCAGTGGTTTTCTTACTATAAATCCCCCACTTTATTATTCTGTCTCTCTTTTCATGCAACACAATAAAAAGCAATAAACCACCACCATGTCCTACACCACTTAAGAAACAAAAATCAAAGACAAATAAATAATGCAGCACTCATCAAGCAACAAAAATTACTCACACACAAAGTTATCAAATTACACCAGACTATATAAATACAAAAGAAAAAAAATTGTAAACAGCAGCAGAAAATAAATGACTCTGAAGAGTGAAAACATTACAATAATGCCCTCACAAAACTTCAAAGTTGACATGACTGAAATAACACTGCTCAGCCAAGGAATGAGCTTCTCTACTATATATATATATATATATATATATATATATATATATATATACACACACTGTGTGTGTATTCTGTCATCCACACTGTTTTCAATATTCTTTTTGTGATTTTTTTATTTATTTTTTTCGTGCATATTGTATTGATATCATTTCTGTTCCAATATTATCACCCACTGGACAGTGGGTAAGTTACCAAATAATGGAATCTTTGGCAAACAAATATCTTCTTTAAGAAATGATTGGACACCTGGAAAGTCTGCAGGTATGTGCAATATACTTATAAGATGAAATGCATCATGCTCATTATATCTGCTGTCATTTAAACTAAATGTTTACCTGTTTTTCACTTGTCAAGGTTGAACAACTACTAGCAAGGCCCTTAGTTCAGCAGAATGGTCGTCGAACAAGGCTTAAGATCTCTCTGACCATAAAAGGCAGATCTGATATAAGGTAACACTTCAGATCCCAACAAATCCAATCCTGAAATTATGACTGACAGATATTAAAACTATATCTATAAAATTTTATAATCTATATTCAACATTTTAAAGTTTTTAAGATAAAATTGTTGCAGAAAAAGAAGCCCATTAAAGTAAAAATATATATTTTAAATAATTTATATATTCCATATAGTCATTTTATTACTTATATGTATGTACACACAATTGAAAAATTGATAAAAATTACTTTTATAAAGCAAACTGCAAATGCAAAACCTGTTTTTTAAATTTTAGTGGCAAACAGTTGTGCAGAAACTTATTCAAGCAAAAGAACTTAAATATTTGATGTCTGTCAATTGCAAACACCTGTAAGCTATAAAAGATATGATAATTTAATTGTAACTTATACATGAATACTCACTGTAGAGCAACACATGGCACACTGATCTGTCACCATTAACACTGTAATAAGTTTGATCCTCACTAGGTGACCTATATTGGGCATCTGCAGTTGAATGGTGGTTCAGTTATAGATTATTATTGCTTTTGTTGTGAGTTTTGTTATTATTCCAATATATATTTCAATCAGGCTCATATCCATACTGAAGATGATGTAAAAGAACATTGAAATTAAAATAAATCATGATTATTTTTTTTTCTTACTCAAATATTGATTTCTGCAAACATTTTTCTTCATATGCTTTCATCTATGATAAGAATATTTTTCTAGTGATGCTTATTTAAATGTCAGATTCTTGGTATTTCCACCGAATGAAATTCTGCGTTTCTTTTAAAAAAAATAAAACTGACAAATTGTACAAGAAAAGATCCTTTGATTTTATTTTTGGATTTTTTTTTTCTGAAAGTTCAAAAATGCCATCTATAAAAATCAAATTTACAAACAGGAAATGCTAACCATTGAACAGTGATGGGGTGGAGCAATAAAGTGATTTCTAGGAAGAACTCCCTTGTTGACAAAGGAAGGATGTTTATCTTTATGACAAGTAATAAACATACAGTTGTTTACTATCGATTCTATTAAGACAGGAATGATATTAACCATACCAGAAATATATGCCATGTTTTAAAGTTATCAATATGAGAAAATTTCATTGTCAGTCTTTGCTTAACTTGGAGTAAATAATAGTGTGGTGCTCAGTGAGGAGTTAATTTTTACAACCTTAGCCAGAGTCAATGAAACTAGCTTGTTAACCATTACTCTAAGCCAGGCATCCAATAATAGTTTCTAAATCTGAGCTTAGTCTGGTACAAGGCTGCAAACATAATGGTCTGATAGGATAGTTGTTCCATGGTGAGGCATCAATAATATTTACTGTGTTTAGCTAACCCTGAAACAAGGCTTCAATATAAGGGTACTCAATGAAGATTAATTTCACTAAACTGCTAATAGTCTGTGAAACTAGTTTGCTTAGCATTGTTCAGCAACAAGCATTTACGATAGTGCGACTATTGTTGTAGATAATTTTTTTGTGTTCAAATTTAATGATTTTATTTTTCCCAGTAGCAAAAATAAATGAAAGCTTTGATGGTGCCAAATTTGGGTCTTTGAAGCAACTGTGAATTTCAGGCTCCCCCACATTTATGCTATTTGTTGACTA
The DNA here is from genome assembly GCA_037127315.1 of Ascarosepion bandense. Classification (NCBI taxonomy): domain Eukaryota; kingdom Metazoa; phylum Mollusca; class Cephalopoda; order Sepiida; family Sepiidae; genus Ascarosepion; species Ascarosepion bandense. The sequence continues at coordinate 1,052,023 of JBBBDQ010001069.1, forward strand.
TTGTCAATGTTTACAAAGTTTTGTTACTTTTATGAGCCCATGAATTTTTATTAGCATGAAAAGTTTTGTTACTGAAATCTATATCACTGTTTTATACATAACTCAGACATAGTAATAATAACACCACAAACTGACTCTAAACCCACATGAAAAAGACATATGACTGAAATATATGATCAAATAGGTTTCTATCTCTATTATTAGCAGTGTCATGATGTGAGAAAGCTTACCTATCAATTGAATTGACCATTATAAAAACTCAAATTTTTGTCTTTTACAATTTGCTTTGAACCTGAAAATGCTTGTTGTGTTCCATAATTTTATCGTCTTTCTTTTTCTGTGTATATATTTTCTTTTTATTTTATATAAAATACTGACCAACACATTCTTTGATATTCCTTACTTTGCATCAGTTGGTTTTTTGTTTTGTTTTTTTTTTGTTTTTTTGGCTTATTCTTCTCAACAATAATGCAAAAATCAAAAACCGCAATAATGAAAATATACAAAATTGGTAGATCAATAAAAAACACTTCATCTCAGTAATTGTAAAGATTTGTATAATTTGTGGTTGGACAACTTAATGGTAGATTTAATTTTATTTTTATTCAATCACAACCTAAAATACTGAATGAAGTCATCCAAAGAAGAAATATTAGTTTAAGAGTTTTCAGTTTTATAAGAAAATATTATTTCAATTCATAAAATTGGAATAAACTATATATCAAGAGTTTTCCTCTTTATTTTAATGTTCTCAATATTTTTATGTGTTTCCTCTAAACTTTTATATTTATGTATATGTACTTTTATTTTTCATCAGAAAAATTGTCTAATGTTTTGTGGGGAAAACATGTCTATATTTTCTTTGAATTCTTTTATTATACCAAAATTGTGAGTTTGTAATTTAAATGACTTCTAACTGCATTATTGATTTCTTCAACAAATTTTAATACAGTAAGAAAACAAACAGAAAAATCATTTGCTAGATAAAATAAGGCCCACTTTTGTACAGACCTATTTCTGCCATGTTTTTCTTCTGATAAACTTTATAAAAATATTGAAATACTTCTCATCCTTTTGTTTTTTTCAGTTCATGGTAATTTTTTACCCTAGCTTCCATATTGTTTTATTCCTTTTTTTATCAAGTATTTTCATAAACCTGCTTGTAAATTTGTTTGCAAAATGATTGAACTCTGCTTAGGATTAAAGCACAACACAAAAATTGCTATTATTGCAAGACAGTTTATTGGTTCTGCTTTTGTGGTCTTCATTTTTTTAGCATTTTTGCATTTTACTAATTCCATCTTCAACGCTGTGTCAATAAATGCATGTTGTATAATGTATTGTGTTGACAGATTTATAAATGAGAAAAGGGAATTCAACTGACATTTTATATTTGGTGACTAAAAGAACTGACATTGCATAATAATTGCCAAAAACACAAATGTGGCTAGAAAAGTTAAATCAAAATGTAAGATTATTTACATTCAACCTGATTCTTTTCACTTGCTTTTTACTCTTAAAAATTGTCTCACTTTTCTATTTATTTTTTAAACATGAAATTGTTAAGCATTTTTGTATTTTAGTGTTTTTCAAATGATATTGTTATTGACGTTGACCCTTTTGAAATGAGGACTTGTCTTTGTTATGCCATTTCATTTGGATTTGTCTCATCTTGGTTGTTAAATTCACAGCGTTTTATTCATTATAGTCTCCAAGCTTCTTCAAGTGTCTGTCATTCTCGTGATTTATTGTGTTAAAATACTATTGTGGTACAAGGCCAAGATCGTGGAGGAAATGCTCATTCTTTCCATGTCAAGGGGAGATAACTCACATGATTTAATACCCTCTTGTCTATTTTACCTTTTATGTTAATTGCCAGTTTTCTTTCACTAAAGGTCTTAGGCATGACAGTAAACTGCATCCAGCAGCAAGGCCTCTGATTGGGAGGTTGTGAGGAGCATAGAACCAACTTTTAAGTGCTGTTGTTCCCAGGTCCACCCTAAGTGGTAGCACCTTTTAGGATCCCAGCTATGGGCAAATAATTAACCCCCAAACTGGGGTCAAAACACTATGAAAGTATAAAAATACACTTTTATAGAAGAAATAGAAAAAATATTACCAACAAGATACTTTGAAGGAAAAATCTATTCTCAGCAAAACATTTTTGAATACAAAACTAGATATTTCCATTTTTATAAAATAAAAGAATAAAAACAAAATTTTCATTAAAATCTGATGAAATCAACCTTCTCACTATAACTGAACATAAAAAAAACAACCTTAAAACCCCACTTTTTTGGCATTAAATAACCCACAGAGGCTGATATGCTGTTAAACAAAACTCAAACTCATCTTTCACTAAACGAGAGTATTACTTTACCACACTACATTAACCAGGTATTGAAATCATAATTGTCAGAGCAACAGATAGGCTTTAACTACTACTCTAATCCGCAAGACATTTTATCTCTTGGATAATCTGTTGTTGAAATTCTGGAACCTTAAATCTAATGTATGTACTCTTGCAGTAGACTAATATTGAAATCATGTTGTAGACACTACTTTTAGTTAGACTAAAAGTAGTGGCAACGATATTTGGCACGTCTTAATGGCGATTGTAAGGAAATGAATGAATTTCAACAAAGTGATATTTTATATTTTTTTTGTTTTTATATAATTGAGTCAGAAGAAAGAGAAAATATTCTAGGGTGTAAGCAAAAGAAAGAAGTTACAAGTTGGGAATTATGTTGGGCAAAGTGGCTGTGCCCACAATTATAAATGACCCCAAGCTCATATCCTTCTCGACAGACATACTCTCTCTAACTTCCCACATCTCACTGAACAAAATCTCAGTAATATATTCATTTCAGTAAAAGAAGTCTCTAGACTTATCAAAAACCTCAACCTCAAAAAAGTCACTAGCTCAGATAAAATTCCAGTGGTCGTTCTTAATAATATCAACCCAAAATTATCCCTGATTCTATCAAAATTATTTAACTGCTGCTTCAAGGAGAAATCATTCCAAAGCATGTGAAAAAGAACAATATACGGGTGCACCTCCAAAAGTCTCGACAATCAGAGAATAGCAGCTGACCTCACTTATGATCAAACACGAACTTCTTAGTGTGGGAAAATCTGGTTGATTACATTCTATCACAGCTGATCAGACTCCAAACTACCACTAGTCATGATGAGCAGATGCCCCCTCAAGGAGACCCCATGCCTTGAGAGGATATTGAACCTCAGACTCACATCTAACCTCGTGAAATTCATATATACGATCCAAGGTGCAGGTAAAATGATCAGCTCCCTGTACCACTCTGACTCCTCATGCTGACGCCTACTTTTATAAGATCCAGAAAATAGAGTATTGTTGCCATATCTCTCACAGGTGGGGTGTCGTGAGTCACTCACTGCTCTCTATGTACAGTTGCACTACTATGGAAACTTCTCAGACAAATTCCATCACCTGGTTCCACCACGTATGACCTTCATGGTCTTCATGACTCACCCTGTCACTTACATAGTAGCAAACCACCCACTTTCCCTCTGTATTTCATTGGAAAAAAGTAAGTTTGACTCAAACAGCTTCTTTTCGTTAACTACTGCTCTATGGAACAAACTCCCAAGAGGATGTTTTTTCAATCACTACAATCTTGACCTGTTCACATAGAGACAACTGTTACCTTCCCACCTATCTATATAAACTACTCTTTCACGTAACTGTCTACCTTGAGTGGTTCTTGGGCCTTTTACAGAGTGGTCCATACTGTAAAAAAAAAAAAAGTTGAGAAATGGCACTTCATCAAAAATCCTGATATGAACCACCCAGCCAAGTTTTTTTTTTTTATTTTATATTTGCTGTACATTAATTTTACACTAATTTTAAGTCTTACTTTTCTCTGAATTTTAGTTAATTTCTTTGTGCTTTTTTTTTCTTTTTTATACCACAAGCCAAGTTCTTTAAGAGTATCAAGTAACTTCGGTAAAAAATGGCTGTCATGTTTCAGCTTCCTGCATTCTTTCAAGAACTGGCAGTTGTTTGTCTCTGAATAAGATGCCAAGGCAGAAAATGTCTTCTGTTTTTCTCATCAAACAAGAAACATAAAGATACTCTTCACCAAACATTAATAATAATAATGTCTCACCACTTCATTTCATCTCCTTTATTTTTCTCTTGTGGTTTCACCTGACAAAATATTAGCAGTTGAATCATTTTCCCATGCAGTCAGTCATCGTTACGTGTGATAAACTGTTTCCCTTTCCTTGCATTGTTTCCCTTGCCGTGTTTACATTAACCTTTGCTTCACCAATTTCCCTATTTGCTTTGCTGTAATTAATTCTTTCTAGAGAAATTCTTGTTTTCGAGAGATCCCCTACTTACTGACAGGATAGCATAATTAGGTTTCTTTTTGGGTCTAAATGTTTCAAAATATTTAATAATAAAGGGATTTATTATGCTATTCTTAAAACTCCTTTGTTTAAGAAAAATTTAAACAAGTAATAAATTGCCTTACTTAATAAAAAAACATTGTACTATCAATATTTATATATATTTTTTAATCCCTCATCAATAAGGCTTGTTGTTTGATTTGTTTCTGACATATTCTTTTTTGCTGTAACATACTCTTCCAAATGGAATGCTAAATAATAACTATTTTGGCAAAAATTTAATTACGTCTGATTTACTTTTTAACAAATATGAAAAAACTTTACAGAATTTTCATATATTTTTATACTCATATGAGTTTAAGCTTTGATCCTAAACTATAAAAAACTTGAATTTTTTATTTGGGAATATAACTGTAAGTTCTTTTTATTTGACATGATGTGGCCTTCTGCTGTCTTTTCTACAAGTATTTTCATGGCAACTGCTCTGATGAACCTTTTTTCCTGGTGTCCCGACCACATGTATTTACTCATGCTACTAGATTGTCATCAAGATCCCACCCATTTACCATCAAAATAGTAAAATGTAATCGTCTCTTCTACTCTAACAGTTTCTTTTCTCATACTTCCCATTTGTGGGACTCACTTCCATTTGCTTGCTTCCCTGATAGCTATGATTTCCAAAAGTTTAAATACGACATCAATTACCATGTTTTATCTACTTGATTCTCATCCATCTCTTATCATTTCTTCGACATCCCCTCTACCTTTTTTTATTTTCTCATTATAACCCCCCTGCACACCAGTGATATTTTTGCTTTGCTTGGGGTGAAATAATTAAAAAACAAAAAAGAAAATTGTCATCAGTCTTCCCTCACTAAGAAATCTTTTTGCTTGGTTTTATTTCTGATGTCTTCTCTTTTGCTCTCACTCTCTTCAACTTTTCTTTCTTCATACCCTCTCCTCATTCTCACAATTCTTTCCTTCCTATTTTATATTATAATGTAAGTTTCTCAGTTAGAAAATGTAACTGATTCCACTTCAGAAAAGATTGGGATTATATCAAGATGCTACATTCAATTCCTACATAGAAAAGTATAAACATATAAATAAGCAGAATAAAACAGTAAAAATATTACGAAATATATACGAATATAAAATAAAATATAAAATATTCTTGAAATTTAAAAAAAAATTGAAACAGTTATTTTATTCTCATCCACAATGTTTATTATATTTTATTATTATCTTTGCCCTCTTTTAACATTGTTTGTTGGTGCTTTTTTTATCACTTTTGGTCGATCTAGATGAGAATAACTGCTAAAGCAAACAGCACAAAATTGGAAATTAACTCAGCCCTTCCTACTTGTATCCACATCCCACACACATTGTAAATAATTTTATTGACTTCCCACTGAAAGTAAATATGTTAGCTATTCCCAGATGATTATAGTTGTGCTGTGAACTCATAGATATTTTGGTGTTAGATAAGTTTATTCAACACATAAAACCTGAAGTATTTTTCAAATTGTCAATTTTCCTGGGTAGCAGCAATTGCTTTTTACTAAATAAGAAACTGAAGTAAATCAGTTATCAACATTTGAAAGTAATTAGCAATGACTCAGAATTGTCACAAGCCAGAAAATATGTGCAAATATCAAGTACAATAATCTAAATGTTTCCCGGTATTTGCCTTCAAACAAACAACATTTGTCCATAGAAACAAGTAGAATAATAATAAAAGGGTTGGGTAAGGCTTCCAATCAAAACTTTTACAAAGGATCACCAAAATAGACTTGTCCTAATCTCTCTTTTCAAAACCTGACCAAATAACAAAAACATCGGCTTTTTTAAAAAATTTTCTTTTCTTGGCTGAGAAATTTTCAGCACTCCTTTATACTTTATTGATGAAGAACAGAAAAGTTTATTTCATGAGAAGAACAAGCGCATTTTTTAAGTCGGTTATTCAGTTAAACAGGTTTCCTTTTTCCCTTTTATTTGCTATTCCATGAAAGTAAAAGTCCCTAATTTGTTTTGTTTTTTATTTATTTAGTAAACTATCAGAATTGGTTGATGGAAAATCTTTTTTATTTTTAAATAAAAGTTCAACGCGTCTTTTTTATAGGATTTATTTGAAGAAAACCATCAATTATTTCACACACAACCATTTGTAGAACTTGTGACTCTTATATAAACAAACAAATGGCACTTAAGTTGTTCTGACTCATTGCAGCTTTTCTAGTTTCAATTCTGTCTTGTTTTCATCAAAAAGCTGAACAGAAATAGCATTTTTGCCTCGTGATGATGAATCTCAGCAGATATATTTGAACACTGTTGCTTGTTGTAAAATATAAAGTTTGAAGAAAACGACAGCAAAGATGAATTGGACACATCTTTCTTCAACTAATTTTAGACATGTTTAATATTGATGACAAGAACTTATCACAGCTTCATTTATGCTTAAAATCTTGCTTTCTTTTCAAGTGAAAAATTTTGAACATCAAATTCTTTTGCTCTACCTCAAGGCAAAACTTTTGCACTACCAATAAAATTGTCAGAGATTAAGGAGTTTATTAAATGAACTTCATTTTCATTTTAAAGCTGACACTTTCATTTACCACATTGTTTTTATATTAAAACTGACATTTGATACTAAATTTACATTTCCATAATAAGGAGATGCTGAAAAGTTTTCAGTACAACTCCCTTCTCAAAATTTGAGCAAAAGACCAAGATATTAGATTTGCTTTAAAATTTGCTTTCTTTTTTCACCCTTCACTCAAAATAATATTTGTTTTTAAATTGTCTGGATTTCTTAGATGAAGCATCCATTAACTGATGGAGATTATGTCTTACAGATTTGTTTTCAGACATAAACTAAGTAAAGTTTAATCTAGCCATATAGCTACATCTTATCCTCCAAGCCATATTGGTTTGGTTTAGTTTGTTTTATGGTATATCAACCTCTGTGGGTTATTTAATGCCAACAAGATTTTGACAATAAATTTGTATGAATAAAATATGTATTCTTTGGAAGAAATCAGTTAGTAGATCAGGTTTCATTGATGTATTTTGTAAAGTGGGTTTTGTCATGAGTCAGATGTATTCATGAATATATATATATATATATATATATATATAGCTGGTAATTTTTTTTTTCTTCAAAAATGTATTGCTGGTAATAATTTTCTTTTCCAAAAAAGTATTGCTTGAATTTTCACTATAAAAATCTATTTTTATATTTTCATAGTGTTTTGACCCCAGATTAGGGGTTAACTATTTGCCCATAGCTGGGGCCCTAACAGGTGCACACCACCCAAGCTTAGGATGGACCTGTAAACAATAGCAATTAAGGGGTGATTCCATGCTCCTGAAAACCTCCCAATTAGATGCCTTGCTGCCAGATGCAGTTTGTCATCAAACCCAGAACTCAGATGTAGTTTATTGTCATACCCAGGACACCTCATTGGAAGGGTTTTACCTCTTTGCAGAGGTGCAGTTGGCATATTCTAAACCCCCAGATGGCAGGGTGGCAAAGCAATATTGTTTGTTTACCATTTAGCAGTCGACATAATAGTCTTAAGTTGTCAAGATTTTTTTAGATGAAGCATTTTCATGATTTATCGTTTTTTTTTTCCTTCTTTATTGCAATACTCATTTCTTTATTCCATTGTACAACCCTTAGCTAAGCAAAACAGTTCAAATCTCATTCAGAATTATTTTAATCTATCTTCAAGCAATAAAGGTTAAACTCTTAAAAATAAGGATTTGTTGTTTGTACTTTCTGGTTATGAAAATACTCTACCCAAGCCAGAAATGGAGTCAGAATTTAATGAGTCACTATAGGAACTGATAAAGAAATTTAAATTTGATTAAAACAAATATATCTGCACAGTCTGTTTGGAGATGATCCAGTCAATGATGTACCCAAGGAACAGCAAGTAGGACACATACCATAGATACCACTGGGCAGTTTCTATTAAAGTCAAACATTCCATCTTTGGATAGTGAATTTTCTGCCTTTCATTATCATCCAAAAGCTCCATTAAGAAAGTCAAATCACTTATATAAGCTCTTTGGTTAAAAAATACAATACTGAGAACTACATACCACACTAACTCTATACCATTGTTCAATGCCAACTAAGATGAAGATCATCCTCCCACACAAACTAGAGAGGTAATCTAGAAATTTGTACAAAATCTGTGAAATTTAATCTAAAGATTCATATCACCATATCAGAAATGTGGATAGGTAGATAATTTCACTAGTTTCCATCGACACTATTTCTGTAGATACACTGCTAGATCGAGCTGTTTAATATTAACGTTGCTAATGACCTACAAGTCTTACTTGTTGACCATTTCTTTGCAACCAATAAGTGAGGTTAGCAATTGGCATATATCGACCTCACACAAATAAATTTAAAGAAAAAGTAAATTCTATAAATATTCATGATAATCAAAATCTGAAGCCAAAAGGAATTCCTTTGCTAAAATGGTTCTTGTTTATTTCTAACTTACTACAAACAGGAAGCTTTATGAAATAAAGACACATATATGTTTCAGAATATTCATCTTCAACTCCAATACACATTTACCAGCAAGTAAGACGAGTCAACTAACGCATCTTCTAGTGATAGCTGAGTTCCACCTCACACATTGATATTGTAGTTCCTATAAGAAAGAAAGGCAGTAGAAAATAATGGATATGCTTCATTTGATAAATTTATATAGAAATCCTTGAGTCATTCCAAAGCTGTTAAACTTTCTGCTTAAATTTGTTCAGCACAATATATATTTTATAGAATTTTTTTTCAAACTCTATTTCCTATAATATGCATGTTCCATTCAGTATATGAAATGCAGCAATCATTACAAGAGACATATCTAATTATTAGAACAATTAACATAAGGGGTTGCCTAGTGTTTATAACTCTAAAAAGCAGAATCAGCAAACTGAGATTAAATGAGGTTGCTTATGTTCCTTTAACACTAAAAACAATGAAAAAAGCATAAATATCTACACTCTGCTCCATCACCAGATATTTTGACAAAGCATGTTGTTACTAACATGAAACAATAGTTGATTGAGAAAAAGTGAATGAGAATTTGGAAAAACCACTCTCCCATAACTGCCTTATTTGCCCAGGGAGCAAAAATTGTTATCCTCATCATCAAATTTGACTGATGATTTTATCAAGTAAAAACAAGGGCAAGTAATTCCGACTGTTGCAATGGAGATAACCATTTATAAACAAGGTTTTTCTGTTTAGTAACAATTTAGCATGATCACAATATTCAGTCTAACACAAAATCAAAGAAAGTTTAAATAGAAATAAGATGGTTCCTTCCTACCTTGAAAATTGAAAAGTATGTATGTCAAAGTATGTATATTCAAACCATTGTGATCATCAATTGTTAAAAGAAGGTAGAATATATGGTTATCATCAAGAGGAAAAGATGTCAAAATCATGCAAGTATGAAAATTTAAATTTCTGGGAAGCTTTTCACTGAGGATGAAAAATGTGACAACAAAATTTGAAGGCACATTGGAATAGCAAAAGTTGCCTTCCAAAAACTAAACAAAGTATTAAGAAACAGGAAAATTTTAATTATAAACTAAGAAAAGAGTGCTAAACTACTACATAATATCAATCCTTCCATATGACAGTGAATACTAAACAATTTCCTGACAGATGAAGAGGAGGTAACTCGGGGCAACCGAGATGGGGTTTGTCTATTTTTCTAAGACGAGGTAGTATTTACATTATTTAAACTGTTGTCCTCATCTTTATTGCCATGTTTATGATGTTTTGGCCATTGTATGCTCCAGCCTTCTTCAGGTGCTAGGAATTTTGAACCAAACCCTTTATTACAATCACTGGAGTATGCCATTTTCATTTCGTGTGTGATGCCACTTCTGGTTCCATGTAGTTATTTTCTTTTAACTCAACTCTCTAAGTTATTTATTCACCACTGCTGTAGCCTGGTATTGAACTCACAACTCTTTGGATCAGGTCACTGGAATGAAGCATGGCCTATATCCACTGGGCCATGTGTCCTTTAGAGATGTTGCTCCACAGAGGAATGAAGCATGTGACTAAAGAAGAAGTTTTAAAGAAAATGAAAACAAAAACGATTTTTTAACTTAAAATAAGAACAAAAGTTGAAATTTCTATTAGATTTTTACAAAAACAAAAACATAATTACGTCTGATTTATTTTTACCAAATAGGAAAGACTTTTCAAAAATTTCATTTTTTATTCCTATATGAGTTTAACTTTGGATCCAAAATCTATACTATGTAACAAACACAACTGGAATTTGAACTCTGCTCTCTAATTTCTCATTCCTGGTTGCTATCCATTACACCACCTTGTCAGGTAACCTATCAATAGTGAACATAGTCAACAATTATAGCTTTGTCACTTACGGATTCATGTCATTTTGTGGACTATTTATCATTTTGCAGGTTTTCATGAAGTCCCATTAATATTCTAATTTAAATTAAATAGGTTTGAATTTCTGCATAAACAACTTTCAAGTTAAGGTTTTTAAATGTAGAGCGTTTGAAAGGTCTTTTTTAGTTCGGCCTATATATATATATATATTGCGTTAGAACATGTGCACATGTTCTAACATAATTAATAATAAATATTCATCAGTCTATTTTTATATTAAGCACTGTTTTTTAAATTAATGTTTTGAACATTGCAATTATTTTCGTTTTTATTCATTTAGAGTTATATATATAATTTTCATTCATGTAATGAATTATTTCCTCTGATGATGTTTCTATAACACCATGAAGAAAAGAGTTGCAGACATTTATTTATTTATAATGACCTCAAGACAGTTCAATTTCCATCATCTTATTTTCCTAACCAGGTAGAAATGTGAGTCTAGGTTTTTGATATTGTTTTCCCTATATAATTCTTGACAGGTCAGAGTTTAATTTGAATTTCGGTGGCAAATTTTTTTTCTCTTTTTAGTAATGACTCTGTTTGTTGCTAGGCTGGAAGATATTTGAAATAGTGATTTGAATAAAATCTGTCATTCATTGACCTCTAGTGACACCAAGGACCAATCAGCCATGACACAGTATCAGCACTGCTGTCAAGACAGAAACAATCACCTATCATCTTTTCGAGGTTGAGAGGCTATGATGCTATTTAGTCATGATTAAATGATGAAATTTGAATTTGAACATTTATGCTATATAGTTCTTTTTACTTTCTGTACATTTTAATCAGATTTAATTTTTTAGAAATCTTTGCAAATTCATTTTAAGACATAAATTATTCGATTCTTTTAATATGCTAATTGCTACATTCAAATTTGTATTGCTCTTGGCCAAATTCTTCAGGAATAAAAATAAATTGTACTTGACTCAATTTCATTTGTTTCCAATCCCAGAACATTGATAATTAGCTTTAATCTTGGTGTTTTATAGCTTCAAAGTTAATTATTAAGTTGTTACAAAAATAATGATCGTTCAAATTGTTGTATTTTGAAAAACCATTTTAACATAATTTTTACAGTATATATTAGGTGAATTTTAGTATACATAATACTGTGTGCTCTTTAATAATTTTAAACTTATTTTCAGACAGAAATATTCTTGAAGCAAAGAAACCCTTAATTATGAACATGACAAAATAAGGTCTTTGTTTACTTTTCTTACATGAGTTCCAACTTGAGTATAGTGCCTCCCAAATTTCTACCAATATCAACAGAGCAAAGAAAGATGGGTCCACAAGACAGTATAATGGTTGTCCCAGAAATTTCGTACTGGCGATGAGAGCCTTGAAGATGAAGAAGGTAGAGGACGGCCATGCAGTCTTGACAAGAACAATTGCAAGCAGTTGTTTAGAAAAACCCACATCATAGTGTTAGAAAAATGTCTCAGACACTTGGTGTCAGCATTGCAAGTCTTACACCATTTGCAGAGCATTAACAAGTTGAAAACTTTGATAAATAGGTTCCTCGTGATCTCAATGAAAATCAAAAACTTAAGTGTTTTGAAGTGTGCTCGATGCTCTTTCTGCATAATACCAATAATCTCTTTTTTGACTGAATAGTCACTTGTGATGAATTCTTTATGATAATTGTAAATGATCAGGCTCCCAAAATTCCCTGAAACCAAAGTTACATCAGCAAAAGATTATGGTAACTGTCTAGTGATCAGCAATTGGTGTTATCCACCACAGGTTTTTGGGAGCCCATCAGAGCATTAATGCAGGGATTTACTACAATGAACTTGCTGAAATGTATGCACACCTACAAAAAAATGAGACCTGCATTGATGAATCGACATGGTCCAATTCTGCTCCGTGATAATGTGCAGCTACATGTTGCAAGAATGACATTGCAAAAACTCACAGACTTGGGATACAAGCGTTTACCCAATCCTCCATATTCTCCTGATCTTTCACCCACTGATTATCATTTTTTTAATCACTTAAGCACATTTTTAAATGGCAAAAATTTTAGGTCAAAACCAGAGGTGGAATCAGCTTTAAAAGATTTCATTGCTTCATAGCTACTAACTTTTTATCTATGAGAAATAAATAATCTCATCAATTGATGGTAGAGGTGCATAGATGCTCAAAGCTTGTGAGTCAGTCAGTTAAGTGCCATACGTAATACACACTTGGGCGATCATGTCTTGAAAGAGCCATGACTGACTGGGCAGAAGATTATCCCGCAGTGGGTTGCTATTATTTTCTACGGTAGTAATGGTTGCCAACCAAGGCTATAGAACCCAATCTGTCCTGTTATTAACCCATAATTGGAGGGAAAAAATTGAGTAGTACCTTTCCCAAGGGTATTTGTGCGTAAGTGAATGCAAGGAATTCAACTGGAATTCAAACTCGGCTCCCCAATTTGTCATTCCAAACTGATATCCACTGCACCACAACGCACATATTTTGACTAATTTCAATATTTCTACAGTTAATTTTTCAGGAATAAAATTATGTTTCTGAAATCGACCATTATTTTTGTAACAATATTGCAAAAGGAATTATTATAAATCATAAACTATGGTTTCAAAAACGGATTTCATTTTTCAAAAGTTAACCCAAGTAAATCCAGATATTCAGAATAAATTGGTATGGTTAACATCAACACTAACATCAGTTATTTTTTTTTGGCCTTGACTTTTGTTCATCTTAATTTCAATTGCTTTTTATTGCAACTCCTACATAATCATTTATATTTATGGGAGACTATTGCTATAATATTTTAATTTCTAAGATGGAACAGTATAATTTATTATTTAATATTTAGTAAGTATTTTTTTTCATCTTAATTTCAATTTATTTTTTTATTTTTTATTTTTTTTTTGCAATCACTGAAACCAACATTCTACAGTTGTTAGTAAGCAATAAGGATGGGTTAAAAATAAGCCTCTAGCAAGACTCAAATTCACATTCCATTTTCTTTGGGAAAACTGTATATGGCAGCTGCCCCGACTAATTAAACTACAATAATTTTCAGGCTGTAGTCATTTAAAACTTACCATTTGTTATTTTCCAGAACACACCTCAAAAATAAAATATCTTTTTATTTAAATATACTAAAAATATTAGTACTAATATTATTCTTTTTTTATTATATTTATTTACTAATGACTATAAAATAACAGGTCTGAATAGTGATAAAAAAGCAGTTAAACTTAAAAGAAATACGACTAAAAAAAATGTAATAATTGACAACTCTTACTTCAGAAGGCTTCTTTTTTGTGTCTGTTCATACTAAATTAAAAATGACTTGTAAACAAAATGATCATCTTGTTAATAATGATGCAGCTGAATGGGGAAATTGTTTTATTCTTCAAGGCAGTGTGTTTTAATGGTATTGTGCTAACAAAGATTGTGGCATGAAGTGCTGTTTTTGCTATATTAACCTGCAATCACAGAAAAACTATTAATGCATTGCAATTCTTGATTCTAATAAACATGAAAGACTGACTAAACTATAAATGTGGATGGCAGTGGCGACTGTGTTTATGTAGATGACAAACAAAATTATCAAAATATTGTACCTGCTTTGTATTAATGATCTCAGTAAAGGCATGAATCTATTTAGCCCTGCACTTTAGCCTATTACTGGATATCTTGACAATGTTTCTTGTCACTGGTATACCACAAAGACAGTAATTTAGCGAGCAGTTTAGTAAATCAGACTCTTATAACTACCTTACTTATCCAAGTAGTATTTTCAAAAGTTTATAATCCTCATATGTTAACCTCGACAGAGACTCAAAAAAATAATTTTAAACTTTATATAGGAAAACAGATACATTCAGTTATACGAGAATGATAGGGTTGTAGTGGAAGGTGCCTTTAGACTTGATGACTTCAAATCTGTTGACAAAACATTTATTGCGTCAGTGTGGGGTGGAGCCAGATTGAAAAATTGGGGTTTTCTTATTCTTCCAATGCTTCTAGATGTAGAAAAGTGAAGCTAGTTGCAAATGAGAAGCTGGAATTATCTTCCAAGGTGAAGAGGTCACTGAAAGAAAAGTAGAAAAAAAGCCAGGGATATATTACTAAAATTTGTGCAGACATTAAAGTCAATAGGGTGGCCTTTACAGAAACACCATTGACCCAAATATTAGTGTTAGGATCTCTCTCTCTCTCTCTCTCTCTCTCCCCAAATGTATTCTGCATAAAATCTTATCTCTTAAAAAACTGTTCTGGTTTACCCCAAAAAGATGACCTTTGTGACATTAAAATCTTCACGCATTAAATTACTTGAAATGATTTCAAACATTTTATGAAGTTGGTAAAAATCCTTACAAATGTCGTCCTTGTATTCAACTTAGCTTAATTTGTAACAAATTTGTGGAACTTAGTGAGGAGCAAATTCCTTATATTATTAATGATTTCTAAAACCAGATTGCTAGCTACTGCTACATGGTGAGGAACAAATTCATCTATTTAATAATCTTAATTTATACTTGATGCCCAACTACATGGCATACAGTGTGAAGCAAGTTCATTCCAAGAGCAATTGTATGTGAGATTATTTTGCTAACCGTTGTTCTATGACAAGGCATTCTTGGAGATATTTATTCTGATTAGCTGTGTACAATGCATAATTTCCCTACAACAACAAATGCACTAAATATCACTCTTATAAAGAGCACAAATTTTTTTAATAAGATTTCTCAAAATTTCAGGCTGGTAGGTGAATATAAATAAATATACTGTTTAATATATAAATGGAGTGACTTCTCAAATATGAGTGTCCACTTATAATAATGTTTAAAGTGTTACAAATCTGTTGGATTAATAAATACATTCTAATAAATTTGTATATATATATATATATATATATATATATATATAAAACAGAAATAGGGATTGTACCAATGAGAGAAATTGGCATAAATGAAAAAAGTGTGAGAGGTTGTGAATATTTTGTTTAAAGTGTAAATTTATTATTGTTGTTATTATTATTATTAATATTATTTATCTTTTGTATAATGCATTAAATGTCCATAATTATATTTGTTTTGCAACACATGTTTCGAGTCCCAAGTTGACTTTCTTCAGGCAAATAAATCTGTTTGACGGACGAAAACATTGTGTATATGTAGATAAGTGGTCAGTGAACAGGTCAGAAGGTTGATATGGGTGCATGTTTGTTTGCTGGATATTTTCACACTGGCTTTTTAAATTTTTCTCAGTTTTGAGAATTGCTCACTTTTCATTACCCAGAACATTTTTTCACATACATATATTCAGGGTGTATCAAAAATACTTTTACAAAATTTGGGGGCAGGTTCCTCATGCTAAAACAACAACAATAGTCCTTATAAAGATCTGCCTGTAAATCCTTCACTTTTTGATTTGTATTTTTCAACTAGTAGGTCTACTTTACATTTTCATAAAATATCAGATAGGGTGCAATTTTATTGCCTGACTATGACTACCACTTTCTATAGGTACACTTCTGCCTGTTTAAGACTAAAATCACAAACTGCTCTGAAATATTCAGTCAGTCAGTTAAGTGCTATATGCTTGGGAGATCAAGTCTCAAAAGAGACATAACTGACTAGGCAGAAGATTTTCCCACAGTAGGTTAACATCTCTTACTGTTGTAGACTGATTGCCAACCAAGGCTATAGAATCCATTCTGTCTTGCTATTTAACCTATAGCTGGAGGGAGAATTGACAAATTAATATTTCCTAAGGGTATTTGCGCATAAGTGAATGCAATGAATTCAACTGGAATTCAAACTTGACACTTTGATTTCTCATTCTGAGTTGATATTCACTGCACCACAATGCACATCTCTGAAATATTAGTATGTGCAAAAGTTCCCAGCACACTTTTTTTGAAAACTAACCCACTGAATACAAAGCTGAAGACTTGTTTCTTGTTGGACACATTAACATTCTCCTTGTATTTAATCAATGTTTCATGATATCACTGGTAGGATTTATTAAGTAAATACATTGAAACTTTCATTTGTTCTTATGACCATATAAAAAGTAACAGTAAATTTTGGTGATTGGAGTTAAGGGAGCACTAAAGCCTGTTGCATTTTTCACACTGACTGCATTTGAACCAGAAATGCATGGTTTGGGCAGTTTTTCTCATTATTGCCCACTGACTTTAATGCTACTTCTTTATGGTAGTCATTTTCTGTACACACTAAACATTCTTTATGGTAATGTTCAAAAGAAAATTGAACGATTTAAAAATTGAATTTTTTAAAAATTTTGGGTTAAAATTTGGTTGCATATTTTTTGCACAATCTGTGAATATTGTCCATTGAAGAAGTCAAAAATGCTTATTATATATTTTTGTTTATAATCAAAAGTTATTACAAGATTTATGGAGAGATTTTTTTTAAAAATATAATTTTCCTTTGAGATATTTTGAAGGAAACTATTAAAAATAGATTGATAATTAAAAACGATGGATCAATATGTTCGTAACCTGCTAGTTCTTAGCTGAGATTTCCAGTGTATAATGTGATATATGTAATTATTATTCAATTAAATGCATAGACAAGGAAGAATGTTGAAAATAATTATTTCTTTAAGATATATGCTTTTTTTTTATTATAAAACTATGGATTTATATGTTTTTTTTTTATTTTAACTTTTTTTTCCACTCTTCCTTCTCTGATTGCTGTAAAAGTAATTCTATAAAAGAACAATCCTGTTATCGAAATTCTACTTTACAAGAATTCTACTTTATTCTAAAATAAATTCTACTTAAAATAAATTCTACTTTACAAGGTAGAGTGGTGCTAAAAAATTCTTGAGACTACCTACATCCCAAAATCTGACCAAATGATCAAACATCACAATTTTTTGTTTTTAATACCTTGTTGGTCAGGCTGAGAACTTTTCGCATAGCCTTGTAAGATAAAATGCAATTAATTGGCTTCTAAGGAAATATCTTTATGAAGGCTAATTGGGACAATTTAACGATCATTCCAGAGTTCATATTTGAAATAATTCTAATGTAGACACTTAAAACAATTCTGTAAAACATTTGTTTATATTCAATGTGAGAAGATCAGTTGTTCCTCATTTGGTTCATTCTTCTCTGGGCAAACATCTTGGAAAGTTATTTTCATTAACTCTTTAAGCATTTTAGCCTTACTTTGGCCAGAAAAAGGCCAGATAACAAAGCACATTGTTACTCCCTTTTATCGCGTATACATAGCATTTCAAAAATATTATTTATTGATGTCTGAATTCTAGAATCATTTTTCTATCCTTGAAAAGTTAGTTTCAACAATTTTAAACTCATTATTATTGATATTTTTGTTTTATTTGTGTTTCTTAAAATGTTTTATCACTCTTGAGCAATATTCAAATTTTAAAATAAATTATTTTTACTATGGCACATTTTTTTTTCTTGTTATAATAATCACTTCAATATGCTCCCTGCTGGAGTTGTCAAAACGAAGGTGAGATAACTTATGGCTAACAACATATTCCAAGCCATCAAGAATGTTGTCAATAAAAGTAAAGCATTTCTCCCCCATTTGGACTGCTTTAGGAAAGGGAACGTTTAATATGCAAGAGTTAGGGTGGGGTGGGATCAAATGGTCCTAATTGGTCAGGGTTGATGTTCAAATGGCCACTCCAGGAAGATGAATGTTAAAGGGGTTCCAATAGTGTTCTGGTGAAAAGCACCAAATCAATGAAGAAAATACCCCCTCCAAAAAAAGGAAATGGAATTTCAGAATCTCATAACAGCTTTCAAAAATTTATATATTAAATGCAATTTTAGTTCTGAAATGTTTACGCTTTAAAAAATTAGCAGTTTACTTGTCAAAATACAATAAACAATATAGATAGACTCATTAACATCTAATTTTAGTGTAATCACTGTAAAATTCATGTTAAACAATTGCTTAAACGTTTACTTTAAAAAAGTAATTTTTATTTTGTAACATTACTGTTGGTATTAAATAGACCACAAATATGGCGACCTCATTGAGGTCTTAAACTTATGAGTAATTATCACGAAGTTTAGTTTTGTTGACTATTAAGGTGCCCGTTTTGCAATGTTCTGACTATTATTATTATTATTATTATTATTATCATCATCTGATGATGATGATGATGATTTGATTGGCAGTAATTAATGGTTAGGGGGAAATAATTTTCAAGCTCGTTTACCACGAGTTATTTCCCTTAGAAATGTTCTTAAAATATTTCATTGTACTTAAAAAGTTTATATAAAAATGACATTCTTTCTATTTCCTGAAACTGTTAGGGAAAAATTGTAATTTGTGAACATGATGATAGTCCTATAATTTTGTAATACTGACCAAAATAATTGATATATCATTAATAAGAGGGTAAAGAATCAACCAATCAAGATGCCTATACCCTACCTACCACACCAAATTCTGATGTTTGGGCACCAAAGAAGAAATAATTTACCAATTGAATAAGACTGAGAAATTTTCAACAATCCTTTCTAGTTATATAGGTACCTCCAAAAAAAAGTGGTACCTACGGCATAAAATGAATTGTGTAATTGATAAGAAGCACTGATTTTAGTCAGACTTACAAATCTCTTAACACAATGTAAATCTCTTTATTAAAAAATCTTTCAAAAATTAAAATATACGTCTCTGAAATTTCATTTAAGGAGTATTAGCTGATTTAAAGTTTAATTAACCTGATTAAAAACAAATATTAATTAATTTTAGTTTAAAATATCACAGAAAAGAATTTTTTTTACTTAGAAGTGGGTCTTTTTATGAAGTGCTGACAATTATCTCGATAGACTTATGTTTGGAAATTTTTCTATGGGTAACATATCTGTAAAAGTTACTTAATGAATGTATTCTGAATGCTCTTTTATATAATTTTTTAACTACAAAGTAAACTTAAAAATTTAGAACAATATTCTAAGTAATCTAATATTTTATTGAAGTTTCGGTAATTTGGCTTTAAATTTACTATATTTAGGACTTATTTTCTAATAGAGTTGTGCATGTACAGACACAAAAACGGGTATATTTATACATGCACAAAAAAATTCAAAATTCTTCTTCAAATACTGGGTGGTACTAAATTGTAGTAAGTTTTTTTCCATTTATGATTAGTAAATATAGTTTTTACTTGATAATTTTATTACCTAACTGCTACAAATTAATACAGAGTTTTAACAAATATAAAATTTTATAAATTATTATACTTAAAATTTGAGAAAAAACTAAACAATTCTTGTAAAAATTTGTTATACATCAAAAAAGAAAATTTTTTAAGAGAATATATCTTATTCATAAAAACAAAAGCTTTTCTAATTAAATAATGTCTTAGTTTTATTACATCTATTATAATTTATTTTCTTTATGTTGGTTGTTAATTCCATTTTGTTAATCTCCGGAATTTTCCATAGATTTTCCATAAATCTATTATAATCCCTACAAAAATGAATTTCTAGAAATTTCATAAAATTAAATAAATGGGAGTAAGAGATGTAAAAAAAATATTTTTACTAAAACTTTCTAAAAAGGAAATGTTTAAAAACAATTTATTTGTGAATAGGTCCTGAAAGTTTCATTAAAAACTAACTATTATTTGATTTTTGCAAGAATTTCCAAATCAATTTGTTTTTACTGCAAAAAAGCATTAAAATTTTCTATAATTTATGGTCACGAGCTGATGCAAGAAAAAAAATTTAATCAAAATTTTGAAAGTTCTAAAAAGGATTACCAAATATAATTTAAGAATCAAAATTCCTTTTTCATCATATATGCTCATTTTTTAGTGAATTTTTAGAGGTACCTATATATTTTTTATACTAGGATAACAAGTGCCACAAATGATGGCATTATTTTTGTATGACTCAGCACTTTTGTCTCAAATCAAATGTGCTCTGTGAAAAGTGTTACAAACACACACATATACATATTATTATTTATAATTTGCTTTATTTCAGAAGGGTGCTCAATATCAGAGATAGTGCATACATGTGCGCACACAGATACACACACGCACATACATATATATATATATATATATATATATATATATATATAGGAAGAGAGAGAGAGAAAAAGTGAGAGATAACAGTTTACACATGCAGATTGAAAATATAACAATTTGACTGTTATATTTGATTTTAAGTACAATGTACAATGTTCAAAATAGATTTTAATACATTGTCTTTAATCTGGATTTCTTTCTGAACCAAAACTTTTTCTGCAAGTCTTGTCATCTAAGTCTTTTAATCTTAGTCTAAATATTTGGTTCCCATTTACCATTTAATTTTTGTTTCCTGTCAATTCCTTGTTCTTAAAAGACATAGTGTATTTGCTTAAATGTTTTGAGTTTAGATAATAAAAGGAGAGTGGGAGTATCAAACCTGCCTTTGGAACTGGCAACGTCAAGCCGCATATAAGTTGAAGTTTTACCACAAATTTTAGAAGTATTTTATGAAGGCCAAAACAATTGTCTGTCATGAAATAAGTATTTATAAATAATTTTAAATGTTTATGGCTTGCCTGCATATTTTGCCATTGGTGCTAAGGTCAGTATCTGAAACCAAGCCAAAGCAAAGATGTTGAATGCAAACTTTCAAGACAGGTGAGTTTCCCTACTCCCCCTCCACTTCCTTCTTTTGGGCTTATACTTTGTAAACATCATTAATTTAAAATGTCAGGCAAAAACAACAAGAGTAAGTCTTTATCAGTTTGGGTTATTTAAAAAGTAAAAAAACAAGAAGGGTAGAATAAACACCTAAATTAATTTTTATTCATTTTAAGGAAGAAATATTTAAGAAGCTGACATTTTTCACCATTTATCCTTTTTAGACAAAAAAGTTTTTCTTTCAACTCTACCTTAGATTCTGACTGCATAAAATTTGAAAAAAAACAAAACAACATTCAATTTTCTCTGAGCCTAAAAATCAAACTAAAGCTAGGATGTTACAATCGCTAGTAAAGATTATTGGTCTCGATTTTTTACTCAAGCACAATTTTACATCCCAGATACAGAGTAACATTTTTTTTTTTTTAATAATCATTTCACCCCAAGCAAGGTAGAACTGCCGCTGGTGTTCAGGGGATTACAGTGAGAAAATAAAAAAGGTACAGTGGATGTTGAAGAAAAAGTAATAAATAGATGGGAATCAGGTAGATAAAAGATGGCAATTGATGTTGTATTTAAACCTTTAGAGATTGTAACTATCAGTGAAGCAAGCAAATGGAAGTAAGTTCCACAAAAGTGCAGTGCAAGAAAAGAAACTGTGAGAGTAGAAGCGGTTACATTTAACTATTTCGACAGAAAAAAAAAGTGGAGTAGCACAGGTAAATACACATGGTCGGGTACCAGGAGGAAAAAAGATTGTCAGAGTTGTTTCCATGAAAATACTAAAATACATCGGACACTTAAATAATTTTGCTTATTCCTCTTAATGATCTGATTGTATTTACAAAATCCCTGACATTCTCAAGATTAAAAATGGATAGCCTTTAAGACATTAATGTATTTTTTTTTCATTTGAGGTCAAATGTTTAAATAAAAGTAGCAGTTACAAAAGGATACTCTGCTCACAAATTCACCCAGTCAGATTTCCTTTCATCAGTGGTTATTATTGTATAGTTTTATTCGACTACTTGTTCCTGTTTTTCATATTCTTTTCTTAATAATACTATTTTATCCCTACTTTGTGCTTGAGAAAGTTGTATACTTCATTTAGATGAGTGATGTGATTATTGAAGCCCAAGTAAATGCTAGAACTTCTGGTGCTGGTTTTCAAGGAAAACAAGCTCTCCCAAGTTAAATAAATTTAATATCCTTTTAGTTTTTATTATTCAAAGCAGTGTTCCTTGATTATTATTATAATAAAAGCCTCAACTTCTTCTCTTATTTAAAATTATACTAATCATAAGCGCCATACAGACATCGGTAAATAATGTATTTACCAATGTCTGTATGGTGCCAGTATGAAAAGGTTATCACTGGTTAGGAGACAGGACCCTGTACATGGCAGATTTGTCTATCATTTCTTGACACAAACAAGTACAGAATGAGCATCCATATATTACAATGAGAACTAAAATATAAATGAGGTAGATATTAATAACAGTATATAATAGTTTTTATGCAGGGTTTCCTTCAGATATGAAATCTATATCAAGAATGGTACAATGATAAAAAGGTTGCAAAATACAAAGTAAAAGGTAGAATATCTGTATGCCACTAGCGTTTAAGCAAATTAAAGTAAAGAAGAAATTATAATTAATTTTTGTAGATAAATATTTCTAGCAACCCTAGACTGCCCCACTCAATAAAACAATAATTTCTAGCATCCCTAGATTGCTTCGCCCAATAAAACAAATAATAATTTCTAGCATCCCTGGACTGCCTTTCCAAATAAAACAAATATTGTTGTGTATGATTTTCATAAGGATTGACAATACTGCAATAAGTAGAGGATAATCTTGACTTTCAAGTTGAAAAGACATGTAAGTTTAATAACACAGGTCTATAGGATATTTGGGTGCCTATAATTGAAAACAGGTGAGGCTAAGCAATGAAGCATCCTGACATATTTCAAGTCTTTCCCAATAAATGATGAACTTGAAGTAACGTGGGAATAATGACGAGGAAACATACGGGTTATTTTTTAACAAAAGAACATTAGGAATTTATTTGCAAATTTACACATTTGAAGTTTCGATAGCTTGTTTCAGGACTAGTAATCAACATTAAAGATTTGTAGTTTTGAGGAATTGTCAAGAAGAAAAAATGTTCATATTAAATCATCAGACACAAAGTAATATTCCGAAATGCTTAAAACAAATTGACAAAGTTTCTCACATAAAAGTTATACAGTTGTATTTGATATGAATAAAAAGGTATATTTGAATGTACTTAACTTGCGAGTTGAATAGAGTTCTTTGAAATTCTCTTTCTCTCATTAGAGGCTGATAATGTATGTGTGGAGCTCTGCCTCTCTCTCTCTCTCTCTCTCTCTCTCTCTCTTCTGGTTGATATAATTTTTTCTGCCTATTTATATCAAAAAGCAATTTGACATCAGCCCATTACTTTTTCTCAGTTTATAAGCCGCTTCCCGTTTCATTGGTCAAAGTAAATTTTCCCTATAGGCTCATGAAACTTTGCCTTGGTATTTTCTTCAGCCTGGAGACAATCCCTTTTTCTGTTGGTTAAAATAAATGCACAGGCTCACGAATTTGAAAGCAGTGAAGAAAAGAGTTATTGTTATCTCGTATTTACCACAGACTCCCTCTTTGACATCAAAGTAGATTAACCTTGTTAAGTAATATTCTTGGTAGCTTATGTTTGATTATAAAGTAATTCCAGTTACCATTTGTTTTTTGTGTTTAATCAAGATAAAAAAAAAACCTTAATCCCTATAAATTCTGTTCTTTACAGGAATTTTAAAAAAGTGATTTAAAAATAGATGCTTGTTTATTTGTAGAAAGACAGAAAATGCTGCTGAATATTTGAGGGTTGACTTCTTGAAAATTGTACTAACAAAACTGTAAAAGAAAAAAATCATTTGTGAAACCGATATGTGGATGTTTGCTTATTTAATGCTGTTCTTTTGTTTTAATGACGTTCATAATTTTGAACAAAAAAAAGAACCCGTTTCATTTTTTTGATTATTTATATTGCTACTTTCTTTTTGACAAGCCTTCAGTTAAAATTTGTCAATAAACAAGTTTACAGTTCCTTAAAAATATGATGGACTGAATAAGAGACATAAAAAATCCAACTATTTTGCTATCAACTGTATTTCTTTTGTAAAAGAAAAATTGAGAAATTTTTAAAAAATATTTTTCTTTCTAGGAACAACATAATAGCTAATTTTTCTTCCTGGCACAATCTGCGTACACTGCCACCATCGTATGGTTTGGCTCTAATTTTGAAAATTCCAGTCACGTGTTTGTAAAAAAATTTCTGTTCGAGCATTTTACAAAACACTAAAATCAGTTATTGTAATAACTGAAGATACCAAAAGGTTGTGGAAATAACTATTTTAAAAATGAAATAAATGGGTGCATGGCTGAGTGGTTAGAACATTCACTTTCTGACTATGAGGCGCAGGTTCGAATCTCACCATAATTGATTTGTCAGGAAGGTGACTTCTTAAGGTATTGGTCTAGAGGAAGTGATCCTAGCCTGGGGCACCTCTGAAAAGTGCCTGAAAACCATACCATAAGTTGGCCCAAGCCTTGTGAGGGAAATTGGGTTGATGGAACCCATTGGGAGTCATCAATAGTTGCGATAGCATGAAGTCACAAGTTATCGTGATTGAGGGTTTGAGCGTCCTGGCCTTGTTGTTCAGACTGTTGTTCCTGCTAGATAACACACTCTCTCCTAGAAGCTGTAACTAACGTCCGCTCAGCATAGTTGCAGTATAATCCACAAGTGAGCTTTGTGGATGATGAACAAACACAGATGTGCCTGAGTAATCATCTGCAATAGGGATTAGCTAGCCACCCTAGTAGACAGGCATTCTTGGATACAAGTGGCCAATATATATATATATATATATGTATGTAAATGTGAGTGTTTGCTTTAGAAAGAGTGAAACAAAGAGACATAGAGAAAGAGTCACACTCGTCATTGTTATAAATGCTTTAATTAATCTAAAAAGGTCCAGAAAATGATGTCAAAGATGATTATGTTGCACCAATATAACAAGTAAAGTGGGTTTTCCTGCTTTGAAAATCAGCATTCACAATCCTGATTTTTTATCTGGGGTTGAACCACAGCCTGTGAAAACAAAGAGGAAATGCATCAACTCACTCAACCGTAATGGGATACCAATGAATATTTATTATTTCATTCCCCCTCTACTGTTATAGAAGACGTCCTATTGTTATAGGAGATGTCCTCCTGTAATGTCTAACTTGTGACATTCATTTGAGTCATTTTGCCTTTTGTTTGTACATTTGTTCACATGATTTCATGGCATCATAACGTATTTACGTTCAATTAAAGATTGTTAGAGATCTTTACCATTTGACCTTGTTCAAATGTGACGTCTGGGCTATCCACACTCAGTGATGATAGATGTATTATTTTTAGAATCATTTTCCTATCTGGTGTCTGATGGAAGTAAATTATAATAATAACTCTCTCTCTTGGTGAAGGAAAGTCCTGTTCATTTTTCAACTGACTCAGGTCTTTTGAAGATAACAAGAGGAAATGAAACTGTTTGATACCAAGAGATTCCAAGGCAGGAAAATAGTATCAGTTGCTTTTCAATTCATCATAAAAATTACTCAAACTGCTTCTAGGATTCAAATTTATGCCAAACATTAGCTACAGCAAGAAACCATTACTGTTAGTGTTTAAAAAGTATTTTTACAGACCTTTATTCCAAAGTTTATTTTATGTATGCATCTAAAGTGACTATGACTGTTATTATTATCATCATCATCATCATATCATTACCAATACGATTCAGCTATATTTTTGTTTCAGAAGTTGTTATGGTTTATGATAATAAATATTGAGATTCTGTCAATTTTGAGACATTAAGTGAAATTCCTGGCAGAATTTGTGAAGTGCAAACTATCTGTCTTACTGTTATATGTATAGATGAACATTAATAGGTATGTCCCAATCCTCATAAATATGTTGCACACTGTTGTGAGGCGGAAGTTATATGGCGGCTGTCTAGCAGATCACCACTAGCAGATCAATGCAGCTGGCGAATATTGCATTTTGTTGATGTTATAAAGATTACTATTTCATTTTCCAACACCCACCTACACACACACACTTTTGATTATTTTTCATTCAATAACCTTTTTACGTTACAACACTTACCCAAAATTGATTGAAGTATTTTTAATGATGGATGAAATCAAACATAAAGGGGACAACTATCATTTCTCCTATTTCTAGTTTATCTTAAATCAGTGTTGAAGTTTGTTGGATTTTTATCATGAAGAATTCAAATAAACTGAATCCCAATTTAAAAGACAAATCTCAAATATATAGATAATTCTTATATTTATAAAAAAAAAATATTGTGAAAAATCCTCTCTCTGGTTTACCATGAATCAGTGTTAAATTCTATTCTATGAAAATAAGTTCAAAGTATATAAATAAGTTTTCTTTATATTTAAAGCTTATATCTTATTTACTATCTTGTAAGGATACTGAGGATACCAAGGACCAAGCATGTAAACAACGATGAGGCTTTGGAAACAATGGAAACAAAAAAAAGAAACTAGTACTTAACATCAGGAAAAGACAGCTGAAGTTCCTGGGACATGTAATAAGGAAAGAGGGCTTGGAGAATCTGATACTCACAGGTCAGATAGTGGGAAAGAGAGACACAGGAAAGCAACATGTAACATACTTGATGGGTTTGAGCAAATGGATGGCAGAGTGGGGTTTAGCAGGTGCAACGGAGAAAGCTAGTTAAGAATTACTAGGGGTAGGGAAATGCGGAAGAAGCCAGTATCGCCTACGTCCTGAAGGGACATGGCACATAGAAGGAGATATTTACTCAATTTTGCTTATTTTGGCAGAAAACCACAAATGTTAGGTGGGGGAATTCCAAGAAGATCTAACTCATTTCCTTTATCCCTATGCAAATCTAGAAGCCATAAAAACAAAGACCACACCTGTTTGTTAAAAAATAAAAGTGGGATGGACGAACTAAAAATAAAACAAAGTTGATATTTAATGTCACACTATATTTATTTTTTCAAATTTTTCACTTTTGTTCACATGTATTTCTTTGCTGGTCTAATCAAATGTCGCACTGCAACATAAGCTCATTTCCTACTTTGTGTTTACACTTTAACGAAAGCAACTTTCACAAAGAGACTCAGTCACAGTCTTAACTCTTCGTTCATCTGACCGCTTACAAATGTTGTTTTGGTCATTGGATTTTGACATACTTTGTGTCACACATTGGTATAAAGAGCTGTCATCAGTGGTAGGAGAATTAACTGTAGAAAGGATTTTGGTGTTTGTATGTCAGGGATCCACCCAATCGGAATGGCCTTTGCAAGAACAGGACACTTTCATTACTGTTATTACAGGCATTAATTAACTTGAGGTAAATAAATGCTGCTAATCAGTCACCATAGAATCATGTTAGTTATTTTCTATAAAAAGACAACAACAACAAAAAAACTCCCTACAGACGTAGCCTCTCCTTACTTGGGCATGTAAATGAACAAAATGAATACGTCAAGAAACAATCAGTTGTATGTTGTTTAATAAAATACACTCTAATGACGTTGTTTAATTAAATACACTCTAAGAAAAGCAATTTTTTTTGTTTTTCAAAGCTGGTGATCTTTGGTTGAGTGAGGGGGGGATTACAACTCAATTTGGTTATAGCTGATGTAAATTTATTTGAATGTTCAGTGAAGAGAATACAGAGTGGTTCAAAAAGTCAAACAAGGTGCCTATTTCAATTTCATCTGACCTCCGTAGATATCTCACATATTTTCCTTTATATATATAATTTTGAAATGAGTTATTTCTGCAACCTAGGTTTCAACCTTTCAGTATCTTTAGGCGATTTATAATAACTAATTTTTTGTTTTTCAAACATACAGATTTTTTACGGACACTTGACTGGAATTTTTAAACAACTGAAATTTTTCAAAATTAGGGAGGGGGTTACTTAAGGATCTTAAAATACTTATGACCCTCATATAACTTGGAGTATAATAAAAATAGCTGAACCATACAATGGTGGCAATGTCTACAGATTGTGCCAGGAAGAAAAGTTAGCCATTATGTTGTTTCCAGAACAAAAAACATTACTGAATGAAAGATCAAAAATAATGTCCAGATGTAATCACATCATTAAATACATATTAGGATCATACAAACATGGATGAAAGGGTTTTAAGTTCTACAATATAAATGTACTGAAAACTGTTTTTGTTGAATATTTTACATATACTTATATAATTCATATGAAAAAATTGTAAAAATAAAAAGAATTTTCTGTTTTTTCAGTTTAGTAGAACCTCTGTCAAAAAGCATTCATTAATATTCAATAAATTAAGAAAATTTCCAAATGTATGACTAGATTACATGGTTTAACTTCATTCTGCCACACATAATAGTGATAACTGCTTTTGTTCATACAACTACAGATTTTCTTGGTTAAGCCACATTTCTGAATATAATATATAAGGCATCTTTATATGCACAAACACACAAATGTGGATCAATAAGTTTGTGACCTAAAGCAGTTATTACCTGAATTTTGATTTGAAATTTGAAGCTCTTGTGATCTTTAAAGAAGCAATAGATTAAGTGCATTGAAATGGAAGGAAATATGCTGAAAAATATTTATGTAAAATAAATGCTTATTTATATTATTCCATATATATATTTATATTGATGTGCTTATATATATGCTGACTTACATGATTGGATTCATATTAATCAAGTTTTAAGTTTGACTTATAACTATGACAGTGAGCTCATTTAATGTATAACAAGATAAGCTAGTTACCCATCAAGTTTGCTTGCCTTGCAAAACAGGATTTAAAATTCCATTTTTTCCTGTGGCTGAATGCCTCTCAATAATCTGATGAGTAATGAAACCCTTAAAAAGAAATTCAATGTTCAGTCATTTTGAATCATGAGAGGCTCAGTTGTATAGTTTAGGCATGTCTTGTTAATCACTAGGAACCTTACTGCGGCATGTGACTCTCCAATGAGGTTACTCAGTTGTTAGTGAAATGCCATTAAGTGACCCAAAGGAGCCCTTTGTGAACTGTTTTGAAAAGTTGAATGAACAGTAAGAGGAAAAACATTTTAAGAGGAGCACTTTGAGTTCATTGCATCATCCCAAAAGATATCCTTGCCCACTTCTTGTCCACACAATTTTGCCATTTCTTCTTTTTCAAGGGGAAATCCTTTCAAGTCTCAGAAGTGGCATTCCAGCATCCTCTCTGATTTGACTTCTCCAATTTTTTTAGGCAATCTAATACATGGTCTTTTGCTGAGGAAGTTGTCTTTACATATGCAGTAAATTGAACACTTCTGCCTAGCTGCACTTCAGATTGTCTATAAGCTTAGCAGTCTCCTTCTATTATCAAAAAGAATGATATATAAATATTTCATATGTAATTGATGAGCTTTTCAGGCTCTGTCTAAAGAGTGGGCAAAAATGTCTCTTTACACCAGAACAAATTTACTTTTGCATCTGTAAGCTTTTTAGGTGTGTACACCAATGACGAGTGAATTGAGAAGTAAATACCTCATTACCAAACAAAGCATATGAGAAAATCATAGGCAAATTCCTAGTTTTAATTAAATAAAAATACATTTGTTGTTACAGTGGGAAGGAGTGCTGAAAAGTTTTTGGACTAATGCACTTTCCTAAATCTGACCAAATGAACAAAGATCAGATTTCTTTTTTTTTTTTTTTTTTTTTTTTTTTTGTGAGGCTGATAATTTTTCAGCACATCCTCCTTTATATTTTGTTTATGAAAGTGAATTTGAAATCCATTGTTTTTCTTTGTAATTTATAGTCTTTTAATTTTGCTGCTTCAATGCCTATGAAACTAATGACAATAGTAAGAATTATTTTTCATACAGTTCATTGTTTGCTTTTAATTTTCATCATGGCGGTAGTTCATTTCTTTGATGTAAAAGGACAGAAGCAAATCTTTGTTGCTTTTTTTTTTTTTACATTGTTTCAAATAAGGCTCAATCTACATCAGTCTTTTTTAGTAACCTTTTTGACTTTTATATTTTAGGCTGTCTTGAAAAATTGGCATTCATTAAATTTAAATACTTTTAAATGCTTTACTAAAAGTTGTATTTTCACCAGCAAGATTTTGTGGGGTTTGATACATTGACACACACACACGCACACACACATACATGGTGATTCAGCGTTCACGTGATAACTTAGTTTCCGCGTAAACGCATGCTAATAAAAGCGGGGAATGTCACGTGGTACGCCAGTTAGGATTTTGTCCCGGACGAGAGCAGACATGTCTCCCTAACTCACACAAACACACGTGCACTAATTGCGGGTAGCAATTAGTGGCGCAAATTTTTTTTATGCATGCTCTCTCAACCCCATGTAACCTTTGTCAATATATTGTTTTTCTGGTTACTTTCACCTTTTTGTTCTTTCTTAAATCCTGCTTTAAATCATGACCTCATGTTACGTCGAGTCGACTCGCAAACATAAATTAGTAAGTGGACCCTTCGTCCACTACAATTTCTTCTTTTTGTGAGTCTTCATATTGAGATATAACTTTGTTTATTATCTTGTATTGTCATTTTAGATTTTTTAAAAGCTTGTAAAGGCAGTAAGTGCAGAGACTGAAACAGTTACAAAAAATCTCTTGAAAGTTTTTGTCTCATATTTTATGAGAAGCCATGAGCCCAGCACAAAATCTGTGCATGCACTTGGTGACAAAACAGTTGCTTCAGACTTGGTTTTAAATTTTATCATTAAATATTAAAAGTTATAACAATGTTGAAATCTCAACATGCAATATTCTCATTTGCAGCAGTAACTCTTGTCAGAAGTATTGTGTCTATACACACAACAAATGACTTGTCATTGTCAAGGTTGATAAAGGATATAAAATATTTTTTTTGTATAATCATTACCTGGCTGAAAGGTAAGATAATTACTGGATTGATTTAACCAGTATTCACTCACCCGTTCTCATTTTTGTCAAACATCCTGGTTGCAAAATATTTTTTTAGACTCAAAAGAAATTGAGAAAAGAGAAAATGTTAGTTAATAGGTAAGATTTGATTTTCTTCCAAGCTGTAGAGTCCTGGTAGCTAAATTGGTAATAGCAGCTGGTGGTGCATTTAATTAGGCTTTCCTGAGACAAAAAAATGTGTTTGGATCTTGCTAAATATTTCTCTTTTTGTTTCCTATCCATGTCATTTCCTTATTTCAATAATAAAAAAAAGGAGCGAACAGAATTAAAAAGAAGGAAACTAGAAGCATTTTTGTAGAATTTTTTTCTACTGAATTGAATAAATGGTTCATTTCAAAGTCCTAAGAAGGTTATCAACTATAAAAGAAGGAAACTAGAAGCATCCAGATCCTTTCAGTCAAATCAGTGTTTTCAACAATAAAATTGCAAACAACAAAACAATTTTTGTAGAATTTTTTTCTACTGAATTGAATAAATGGTTCATTTCAAAGTCCTAAGAAGGTTATCAACTATAAAAGAAGGAAACTAGAAGCATCCAGATCCTTTCAGTCAAATCAGTGTTTTCAACAATAAAATTGCAAACAACAAAACAATTTTTGTAGAATTTTTTTCTACTGAATTGAATAAATGGTTCATTTCAAAGTCCTAAGAAGGTTATCAACTATGATAGATACCTGAAGAAGACTTGAGAGTTCAGCAGCCTAAATGAGAATGCTGGTCCCAATCAAAAGACATAGAATCAAATGTGTTTTTTTTTCTGGTGCATAACTTTTGGATTGATTTGTAAATGAATTTATGTTACACTTAATTTGTTTGTATAATAAAAGATAATTATCAACATATAAGGGTAGAAAATATAAAGTGAAATTCACATAATAAATATATATATAATCACACATTGTGTGCTGGGGTTAATAAAATAGTGATCGATGTAGAATAACACAGCTATAAATTATATCTCAATAATAAACTTTTTTTTTCTAACAGTAGCACAATTTTCTTGCACAACACAATCAGGTGCTGATTGAAAACTGACCATTACATATTAACTATAATATTATTTACAAGTTCTTATTTTTAAAAAAAAGTAAAATAAATAAAAATATATGCAAAAAAAATTAAAATTAAAAATAAGTATAAATAAATATTAAACCACCCTCTCCCCTCCTCCAAAACCCTTAAATAATATAGGCTACTTCACTATTATAGTTCAGTATATATATATTAAAATTTAAATTATGCAGTTTTCAGTTAGCACCTGGCGATTGTGTTGTGCATGAAAATCACAGTTGTGCTACTAGTGAGGGAAAAATATAATACTATATTATATATTACTGAATTATTTACCAATATTAATTTGTTTGCAAAACAAAAAAAAATGACTTGCATAATAAAATCTGACATGTAATATTAATAATTTTAGAAAATATTTTTTGGTAAAGTATTATAATAGAGGGAGAAGTAGATTTATGCCTTTCTTAATGTCATTAGTTTTAAGTAAACTAAAGCAATTTCAGCTAAAATTTGATTTACTAATTTCCCTTTTCTTGCCTGTAACCATTGGGCTATGTCATACCTTCCACATCACAAATTGTCTCTTGTGGGTTGAATGTACATTATATACTCTGGACACTTTCACCTGCAATAAAATCTGGCAAGTTCTTTTCCATATCACCTTTGGGAGCCGGTGGGGTATTTGATATTTACTTTTTGCACAGTGACTGTTTTGTTTTATAATTTAAATTTTTGTTTTTAAAAAAATAAACATTTTAAAATTGCATCACTTGAATTTTATTCATTGTTAAAAAGTAGTTTACCTAAAAATAGTTCAATATTTTGCATATATCTGAGTTTTTGTATTTGGCATCTCTTTAATTCATTGTATTTCATGGGGTATATAATAGCCTCTGCACACCATTGACACTTCATATTAAAATACCAGCATAGGACTTATACAAAATGATAGGATTATTTACATATGGATTGGCAGTTTTGTCAAAGATCAAAGTGTTGCTCTCTAATTATCTGTTTATGATCAGTAGAGTATCTGTGTGCATTGCTTTGTTTAATGCTTTTAATTAATTTTGCTGTGCTGTTTAAGCAACAAAATACCTAGAGGAAATGTCACTAACAAAACTTACCTCCATGTTTAAATATTCGTATCAGGGCAAAATTTTTGTTAATTTTATGAATCCAATCACTTTTGCACGACAGTACTTATATAGCGAGAGACAAAGAAACATGCAGAAAAAATGCCACATTATTAGATATGATCAAACAATTAAGCTTGTTATAAGAAATTGGTAGTTGATAACATATTTGAGTAAGGGTTAGCAAACCAGAGATATCAACTTCACTTATAAGACCCAGGAGATATTGGGGGCGTGGAGTGGTGTTAAATACCATCAGGCATGAAGCATAATAATTTGGTACTATTTGGTCTAAAGTCTTCATTTGTTGGTGTCTTTGATTCTTCTAGGTTAAAAGTAATATAAATAGATAAACTGATCAAGATGATTGCTTAAAAATCATTTTCTTACACATTCTGTACTGATTCATATATAGATTATTTACCTGATAATTGGATGAAGTCAAAGGATGAATTGGCTGAAATATTTTAGTTAACGAAACCAAGAACATAAACGAGAAACTCACTTGTTTGAACTAAATTTTAAATGCTAATAATGCTTATGTATATAGACTGCTTACCACTTCATTATTGCAGATTTTACAACTACATAAATGTACTGACTGTTAGTGTATGAATATTTATGTAACGTAAGTATCTTGATAAATGGTTAACTTGTTTGGAACATTTTAAATTCTATCCCATCACCCAACATTAAGATTGCCTCTGATGCTTGAATCAAATTTATGATTGTGTTAGCCATAAAACAAGTCTCAACAAAAATATTAGTTTTATCGTTACCAAATCCCGGTTGCCACTTTTCCACATAATTATCTTTGCAACTCTTTGTCTCTTCATCTTTATCATTCTTTTGGATGATACACGTTTATTCCTTTATGTCAAACTTTGTTTTAGTTTGAATGTTTTCCAAATATATTGGATGTGTTTAAGACTTAAACATGTTACTTGTACTCTGTTTTAATACATGAAATTGTTAAATCTGTCACTCATTCTTGTGAATGGCTTCTCTCAGAGGTTGCATAGTTCAAATAGAAACTAATAATTAATTTAGAACTCATAGTACCCATGCTCTACTTAATTAGGGTTTGTGTGATATTAAAGAAGGCATCAGTATCAGTAGTTGTAGGAAATTAACCTATTTATTCAACTAAAAAGTATGTGTACAGTAATGAAAAACAAAGTGTGCAGTATTGATTATAAAACCATAATCAATAATAAACAGATCAATGCCTCAAATGCCCCCCCCCTGGCATTCACACACACTTCTCAAGTCAAGAGGGGACACTCTTGTATACTCTGGCACAAAGGTCTTTAACATCATCCATTTCTTGGCAAGTCTCTCGTATGAACTGAATCATGGCATCAACATAACGTGCATGGGTGCAAAAATCCTATACTTTGCACATACCCAGAAAAAAAAAAGTCTGTAGGGAGTGAAATCTGGCAAACATGGTGGCCAGTCAACAGCTTCTCAACATCCAATCTAAATGTTATAATCAAAATTATAAAAATAAAAATATTAAACAAGATTTTAATGAAGTAAATTAATTCTAGAATCACTATTATAATACTGGTAATACTGGTATGATACTCACTGTATGGTTACTTTTATAGCAACCCCCCTGCCCAGTTATGTACCAGCAAAAGAACAAACATTGAAGTTTCATCCACTTTAAACATTCAAAGAGGTGAAGGAGGAGTAATAATAATAATAGAAACTGTAGAAAGCCCCTGCGTGTGTCTTTCTTTCGATTGTCTTTACTTTTCATTTGTTTCTCCTCTTTTTTCCTCTCTTCCTCTTCTTCTTATTTCACTCTCACTCTCTCTTTTTTTTTTACCTTTGCTTTTCCCAGTTGCCCTGTGTGAAGAAATGGACAGATTATGTGTGTGTGTGTGTGTGTGTGTATGGCTGTGTAACCCTTTTCATACAGCCAGCAATACACTCAGCCAAGGCTGATGTACCAGAAAGTGACACTTTGATACTTGTCAGAGTGACACAGATACTATACTGATCCTAGACACAAATATCAATCCAAATGTAAATAACCTTGACATTTCTTGTGACTATTTTATTAGTTATTATTTAATCTGAGACTTGTGTCAAAGCTACAGCTATAAATCAAATAAAATTGTTTCAGTGACAAAGACTTATTTGTGAATGTGCCTGGTTCAGTACAACTGGAGAAATTTGACCGACAAAATCTTGGCCATTTTCTCATCTGATTTCAATTATCTAATTGGAAAATGGTAAACATGTAAGAATTGACTCCAGTGTAACCAATTCCTTATAATCTGGCATTCATACTTTGTAATCTCAAATTTCACTCTTTATACTAAGATTACCAAATATTGATTAAATGAACAATCACTTCAAGAATTATCCCAAACCTCACTTGTCAAATTTGCTCAAAACAAATGTTAGAAACTTTTAAGAAAATGAACCAATTTACATATACTAATAATCTGTTTACATGTTTGTTACTATAACACAACAAAAATGGCATGTCATAACCCAATTTTTGTCAGCGCAATACTTTTACAATGCTATGAATTTAGTCCTGTCAAAACACTAGTTTCCAAGTTATTTGTAATTAACTGACACCCAACAAAATTCTGCCAAAGGAGATAATTTCATGTCTATTAGCTGCTAATTACAGAATTGTTTCCATTTTTCTAAATAAAAAAAATGGTAAGAACATAACTGGAATAATCTTTGAACCTTAATAATAATAATATTCAGCTGGAATTGTCATACAAGACAACTATTGGCTTACTAACATACATAGAAACAACAAAGGATTGGATGATGCAATTAGTAAGGCAACATGAAGAAAGAAAGAAAAAATATTCAATAATAAAAGAAGGCAGTAAATACAAACAAGATTTACAGTTAGTAGATTCTGTAGAAAAGCAAAACAGAAGCCAAGAACCAACTATTGCGGCAAAAAATATGAAAATGAAAGCCAAAGATAAAGCTCTTGAACAGATGAAACAGCACTGGCAAGACAAACCACTGCATGGCCAATATCCAGAACGTGCCAATAAATCCAATGTTGACAAAGTTAATACTCATCGATGGTTATGTGCATCTGGATTAAAGTCTGAAACTGAAGGCTTTATTCTTGCAGCACAAGACCAAAGTCTTTTCACCAGAAACTTTCAGGCAAATATTATGCATAATAATATGGATCCAAAATGCAGGTTTTGTGATAAACACCAAGAAACAATAGACCACCTAATCTCAGGCTGTTCTGTGCTTGCCCCAAATGAATATAAAAATCACTACGATAGAGTTGGGCAATATTTACATTGGACAATGTGCAAACATTATGGAAAATCTGTAAACAAACACTGGTATGAACATCACCCAGCACCGGTTACAGAAATAGAAGATGTAACCATTATATGGGGTTACACCATCTACACAGAAAAATTGAAGCAAACAGGCCAGACATTATTGTTAAAAACCAGAAGGAGAAAACTTGTCTATTAATTGATATGGCTTGTCCAGCGGATTTTAACATAGCAATCAAGGAATTTGAAAAACTGTCAAAATATAAAGACCTGGAAATTGAAATAGAAAAAATGTGGAAATTGAAAACAAGAGTTGTGATAGTAGGTGCACTTGGAATGATAAAAAATGGAACAAAACAACACATTGAAAGAATCCCTGGAAACCCCAGCTTAAGAGATATACAAAAAATTGTCTTATTAAGTACAGCCCACACACTAAGGAAAACTTTATCTATGTAATGCTAGGGATGATAGGGAAGATAGAAAAACATGAAATGGAGCCATAACAACACGCCACGACCTGCCTTAGGTCTCCCCGCAGACTTGGTTGGTAGTGAGACCAAAGCAGAAATCAAAATATGATGAAAAATGACATAATAATAATAATTAGCCTTTGCAACAAATTAGAAATTGTATAAATAGGTGGTGACTTGATATTGAGCTTAAATGCTGTTTTTGGCAATATCTAAATGTCAATTTTTAAAAAAATCATTTAATTTTTAATTCTTCTTTTCTTTAAAAACACCACAAATGCTATTGTAGCATTTGCAATTAAACTTTAGTTCTGGTTTAAAACTAATTTTCAAAAAACAAAGAATTAAAAATGATAAAAAACATTTAAAAAAAAAAATCTTTGTAATTTTTCTTGTCATTGAGTTTATTCATTAAAATTTTCCCTGATTTTTTCTTCTTATTTTTGTCTTTGCTTTGATATTTCAGGTGCCAATAACCAATTATCATCTCTTCACAAATGCTTGATTCATACATGTTGAATTTTGAATGTCTACCTCTGTATGCAAAGTAAGTAAATACAAATATTTTTACTCTTTCATTCTTTAAATTAACAACTTACAGCTCTGTCTTGAGATTCTGGCATACATTACTGTGGAATCTGGAGATAAAAAAGTAATCTCAAGCAAGATTTGAACCCACATCCATTGCTGACAAAGCTTGTTTTTCATGGTAGATACCTTAACCAATTAAGCCACAAAAGTTGTCATGGTCAGGTAAGGTTGTCTCTCTGTAACCATCTCTCTTTTTTTTCTTTTTTTTTTTTTACTTATTTAATACTATATTAAAGACTACTAATCCAATGAATGCTGGACAATCTCTTCATACATGAAGATAAGATTGGAGGCAACAGAAATGTACTTCAGCAGAAATTTGCTGAGAATACTGTTATGGTACCTTCCTGTGAGGAATGAACTCTTCCTCTGACTATATATAAATTACCTGTGTGACTTTTAGATAGGAGTTAAGGAACAGTCAATTAACAGCAGTCAAGTACAGCAGTTAACGATAGCTACTAGTCAGGCAGTGTAATAATACCTTTAGACTTACTTATTTCTATAGTACTATTTATTAACACTTCTTTGAATATCTTGTTATACTAATACACTGTTTTGAACATGCCTTTTTGTTCCATGTCTTACTTTCGGCTTCCAACCGGTCACTACAACTTTGCAGCAAAGTTTCGCCACAACTCCACAACAAATAAAAAGAAAAAATGACTAATGTTAATATTCCTAAGTTCTTCTGAAATAAAATACTTTCGTCATTTTGTTGCTTTTTATATCACATTTTGATAAAACCATTAACTGGCTTTAAAAGTAAACTGTAGGAATTCAGAATAAAGAAATAAACTTA
This sequence comes from Ascarosepion bandense, assembly GCA_037127315.1. NCBI lineage: Eukaryota > Metazoa > Mollusca > Cephalopoda > Sepiida > Sepiidae > Ascarosepion > Ascarosepion bandense. Next base: position 1,090,883 of record JBBBDQ010001069.1, read on the forward strand.
ACTTGAACTCACAATGGGGACTTACCTTTCATAGATACCAATTAGGCTGTGAAAATTGTCATGACGTAACTGGGTTCTCATCTTTTTAGTCTTTTGGTCATCATCTGTTTATTTCATGCTGTATTGATGACTGCCTTATAATTATCCCAGTAGGTCATGTGTGAGTGTTTTTTAGGGTGTTTTGTGACTTGACATAGTTATAGATTTCTCTCCAGTACATCAGGTAGAGGCTAAAATTTTAGATTTTGAAGACAAAAAGGCCTGTTTTACTTAGATTTACACAACACTGTCTTCCAACTTATTTAGTTAGGATGAGTAACTTGTGTCAGTTTGGGGTTAGTTTGTGTTTTCGATTTATAAATCCTTATTAAAACCTAAGTCCAGTTGTTTGTGAGTTTCATTAATGTATTGAAGACATGTACATGCAACATGTTTTGTTTTTTGTTTATTTAGGAGAATATTAACTTCATTATCAGTAAAGGATTATCCTAAAGTTCGTAAAATTTCTTTCTTATTGCAAAGAAAGTGTAAAACTGAAGAGTTAAAAGTCCTTCAAAGTTTTGTTATATCAGTTCTCAAAATTGTATATAAAAAGATTTTGAATTGATGCTGACATCAAGAATGATAAATCCCCCAAAACGCATGTCAACCCTGCAGTCATGAAGGACGATCATATAAATACATATATCGTTTAATTTATTACAATACCTACAAAATTTGTAGCTATTCACTGTTTAATGTTACAAATATAATTTTCTTTATTTAGCTAATAAGTTAAAAAACGCTTTTAAAAAACATTAAAAAAAAACATGAAACTGAATGTTTATAAATAGAAACAATCTATTTTTTCTTTTTTTTTTTTACACGAATGTCTTTGTCGTTGAATAAAGTGAAAGGCTCAGGTGTTTGATGGCCGACACTGTCCATAATGCAACACATGAATGTTAAATGACATTTAGATAAAAAATTTTAAGAAAAAAAAGCTTGAATCTATAAATAGATTTATAAGGATTGGCTTCAACTTTGCCTTTTGTCACATTAGGTTGCATGGACAATTTTCAAAACTTTGTTCTAACACCATGAATAGCAAGAAAAAAACTTTCCCTCCTGGTAGGACAACATTCAAAATCTGAATACAAATAATACAAAAAATGTGCAAAAAACTATGATACAAACATTTACTCATCCAATCTATTTATTACTCGGCAAATAAAATGTTGGTATGTTACCAGCATGACCATATGACTTTTCCATGTACTTTTCACCATGGCGATTGATGCACATGTTCTATTAGTGTACAAATGCATAAATGCACACTCTGCAAAATATGGTGCATCAAGTAACTAGTGTAAGCCTGGTGCATCATGTCATTTGAGTGGCTCAAGCAAATTATAATCTGAAATTGCTAAGCCAGAATTATGTTATCGATACAGAAATATTTCCCCAACCATATTGCAGAAACCACACCTTTGTCAGAATGACATTGTTGAACTGATATTCTTATGCAAACATCTCTTTTGGCAATCTACTTCACTCATTCTCTGTCCAGTGCTTTGAAATATCTGACTTGACATTTTGACCATGTTGTATAAGGTCCGCTGGTAACCCTTGCACCCAGAACAAAACTGCCATCAATTTCTTTATTGATTGCTGAATTTTGAATTTAGGATTTGCTCAATGATGATTGATGTTTCCACATCATAAATTCAGCCCTTGTTTCGTAAATCCAATTACTCATGATGAAGTGATTCAGAAAGTCCTCATCATTTTTCCTCTGAAAAGAAATGCCAGTGTGCAGAAACTTATGTTCTTCAGTCAATTGTTTTGGGATCCAAGTTTGGAGTTTAGTTCTAAACATGCAAAATTCCTATTAAACCTGAAACCTCTGTGTTTGACAACTGTTTTATAGTGACAGCCATCATTGTTTTTACCTGATATATCTTTTTGCTCTTCCAACAAGGATTGCATACCCCACTCTTGATTTTATAATATTTAGTTCTATTTGACTATGTTTGACTTTGCTAATCTATCTATAGATTTGTGTTTAAATTTTCTCTTTGAAAAATCCACAGGCTTTTTTCAATGTCAGAGAACAAAAATCTCAAGTGAGACTTGTTAAAAATTACAAATTACCAATTATTTTGACTCAGGAATGCTGTCAGCTTGTGTGACGAAGCTGATTTGAGGTATTGGCTTAAGTCTTAAACTGATTTGAGGTATTGGCTTAAGTCTTACCAGAGGCTATTTCTTTCTTCTAATGTCATGCTGCTTAATTTAATTTAATGTTTGAACATTAGAATAATCTACTATTTCTTGATAGGGACTGAGTGTGTCTAGCATAAAAAATTATCTTTGAGCTTCTGCAATTACTGCAGTTATTGACCAGAGCAGGTTTAACCACTTGGGATGAATGCTTTGACAATAATAAAATATTTCTTTGACTTTTAGTTCTTGTCTCCTTATGACCATCAAAACAGCTAAATATTTTTGTTTATATTTTTTACATTAATTTCAAATGTGTCCACATAAGATTCTTTTGAAAAAGAATAATATGTTTGGGATCCTATGTTACAAAATACCAAAGAAAAAAAACAACTTTTTACAACAATGTGTAAAAAGTCTTTTAGAATAAGTAAAATACACACACACACAATGTGTGTAGCATTATGTTAAAAATTTTCTTTGTGTATACAAGAAAATTTTACCCCTACCAAAAATTTCACCAATGATGATTGGAATTATTGAAAAATTGTGTCTCTTACATCATGAATGAAGTGTTAATAGAGTTGTTATTACATAGAAAACAAAATTTGGAATGAAAACGTTTTTATTCGTCTATACTTCTGAAATGTGGTAGCATTTATATTGTTTACATTGCTTGTACTATTGTCCTCATCTTTATTACCACGTTTATGATGTTTTGACTGTTGTATGCTTCGACCTTCTTCAGGTGTTAGGAGTTTTGAACCAAACCCTTTATTTCAATCAATGGGGTATATAATTCTCATTCCAGACATGGCCCAGTGGATATAGGCATTGGTTAGATCCAGTGACTTGACCCCAAAAGTTGTGAGTTCAATACCAGGCTACAGCAGTGGTGAACAAATGAATTAGAGAGTTGAGTTAAAGGGAGATAACTACATGGCACCTGGAAGTGATTCCCCACTGATTGAAATAAAAGGTTCGGTTTAAAATTCCTAGCACCTGAAAAAAGTCAGAGCATACAACAGCCTAAACGCCATAAACATGACAATAAAGATGAGGACAACAGTCCACACAGTGTAAATAAATAATGTAAAACTTTTTTAGATTAACAGAAGATTTTTGTAAATTATACCTGTGACAACATTTAAATGTTTGGTTCAATTTTAAATAAACTGAATAAATTTTGGCTTCTTAAAATTCTCTAATGTTGCCTTCAGGAATATTTTCAATGTTTCTTCAAACTCCATGATTGAGTCTCATTTGTACTCTTGTAATTACTACTTTTCTTTTAAGCAAGGGATGATAAGTTTTAAGCTTATACACAAGCAACACGTTCTTTTTTTTTCTTAAAGAACTGTTGAGAATTGCTTGAAATTTATATTTCAATCTTGACTCAAACATCAAATAAATTGAATAGATGCTTTTTTTTTTAATTCCCAGACAAAACATTTAAATGATAAAGATAACAATAAGTTGTTTGATTAATATTTTCATCTTTATTGACACTATTTATGTTGTTCTTCCTGTTGTTCCTAACTTTGTTACAATTGTTGTATGCGTTGGCCTTCTTCAGGTGTTTGGAATTTTGAACCAAATTCTTTATTTTGTTCATCAGGGAAGATTGTTTTAGTTCCATATGCTATATCTCTTCTAAATATCTTAGTATCAAATTATCTCCTTTTTAATTCAACTTTTTTTTTTTTTTTTGGTCACCCCTGTTGTAACCAGGTATTGAAGTCACAACTCTCTGGGTCAAGTTGCTGGATCAACCAAGACTTTTAGCCAAGGACATATGGCCCAGTAGATAAAAGTATCTTCTCTCTCTACAACGTCATCTTTCTCTGCCAATATAAAGAACATATTCTTTCTCTGCCAATATAGGAAACATCTTATCCCTCTGCCAGTATAGGGAATATCTTATCTCTCCCAATATAGGGAACATCTTCTCTCTTTGCCAGTATAAGAAATATCTTTCACTGCCAGTATAAAGAACGTCTTCTCTCTCTGCCAGTATAGGGAATGTCTTCTCTCTCTGCCAGTATAGGGAATGTCTTCTCTCTCTGCCAGTATAGGGAATGTCTTCTCTCTCTGCCAGTATAGGGAATGTCTTCTCTCTTTGCCAGTATAGGGAACGTCTTATCTCTCCCAATATAAGGAACGCTTCTCTCTTTGCCAGTATAAGAAATATCTTTCACTGCCAGTATAAAGAACGTCTTCTCTCTCTTTGCCAGCCTAGAGAACATCTTCTCTCTCTGCCAGTATAGGGAACGCCTTCTCTCTCTGCCAGTATAGGGAACGTCTTCTCTCTCTGCCAGTATAGGGAACATCTTATCTCTTTGCAAGTATAGGGAATGTTTTCTCTCTCTTTGATCTTGCGACACAAGAAGATTCCAGTTTAGTTAATAATAATAATAATAATACACTAAATATGTCCCAAACTAAATTAGGTATGAAATGAGTATAAATTCACTGATATTTATTGCTTATCTTTTGTACAGAAACTAACTTTATTTTTAAAACCGTTTTGTTTAAGAGACATTTTATTCTTATATTGTTTTTAAAAGTTCAATAACCAATTATATTTCTAAAAATACTTATGACAAAAACCTTGAAAAGATTTTTTTTTAAATTTATTTAAAGAATGTATGTTTGTATTTGTTATTATTTAACCACAACTTCCTTTGCAAACATGCCACTCACTACTGATGATCAGTGAGCAAACTTGTGCCAAAACATTAATTTACATGGAATGCTGTAAAGCAAAAATCAGTTATTCTTTTGTACCATTGATTGGGAAGGAATTTCTATCTTCGTTCGTTTGTTCCACTAGTCACTTACCAAATGAAACCAAGTTCAATTCTTGGCACAGCCGTTAGGGATGTTAATAGTTAAAAAGCAAGGCCAGCATGCAATTCAGTCAGTTAAGTGCCATATATGATACATACTTAGGTGATCATGTCTTGAAAGAGACATGACTGACTGGGCCGAAGATTTTCCTGCAGTTGGTTGTCATTACTTTCTGCAGTAGATTGGTTGCCAACAAAGGCTATAGAACCCAATCTATCTTGCTATTTAACCCATAGCTGGCAAAAGAAGTGACAGATTCATACCTTTCCCAAGAGTATTTGTGCATAAACGAAAAGAATGAATTCGACTGGAGTTCAAACTTGGCTCTTCAATTTCTCGTTCCGAGCCGATATCCAATGCATCACGATGCACATCTACAGCATACAATTTTTGCACTTTATTTCATCTTTATACCTGAATTTATTTGCAAACCTTTTTTCCTTTTAATTTTCCAAATACTGAAGATGGCCCTAAAATTCTCAAAGGTCACCATCACTTTGTGAAAATGAAATTTTATTATTTAGAAATGAAATTTAAGTTCAATAACTAAAATTGTAATCATTTTACTTTTTTAATAAAAAAAAAAAAGAAACTTTATTTTAATATTTCTGTTTGTAACTTCATTTCACTCCCACCCAATAATTTCCAGTTGACTGATAAGTAAACATTCAGAATGACACTTTAGCCTTAGTCATAGATTTTTATTACTTCATTAAAATAACAAATAGATATAAAAAATGACATTTATAGCTTTGAACTGCCATCCTCAAACTCCCCCACCAGACGTTATTGTTAATTTAAATAGATAATAATTGAACTGGATAAGTAAAGCTGAAAATAAGTAATTAAGTCATTAACAAAGACGGCAAACATAAGTGTCATCTTTTCACTTGATGACTAAGGTATTTATACAATTATACACCACAATAAATATGTGTGTGTGTGTGTGTGTGTGTGTTTTATTTATACTTATTAATTTGCTTAGTCACTATTTTGTAGCTTGGTATATAATTTTTTTCACTTATTTTCACTATATTATACTCTTTTGAGTTAGCAGACAATGAAATAAGTACCTACAATGGTTATATCTACTAGTTATGTTAGGTACTGCTTCAATATACACTGTAGGGAACAACAATAGCTGAAAGAATGAATGGTTACCTCTCTAATTTAAATTAAGGGAGAGTCAGTGTAGTAAGCAAAATCCATGGCTATGACAGTTCCATCTACCTGCTTCACCTGTGTATGGGATTGCACATTGTTGGTGAACTAACACATCATTCAATAGATCCCGTGCCTAACTAATAAGACAACAACCTTTAGACAAAATTTGGCTTTATTCATCAACGCAATCTCCTCCAAGGGTGATACACTGATTCCAATGCTTCTCTAACACTACGATGCCTTTTTTGTAGAACAATTTGTCTTTAGACTCGAAATACAGCCTCAGTTTCCAATATCACTTCTTTATTGGAGCCAAATCTCTTTCCTCTAGAGCAGTCTTTTGAGGTTTGCAAACAGCAAGTAGTTGCTGGGGGCCAGATCTAGAGAAGAGGGTGGATGTGGAAGCAATTCGAAATGCAGTTCATGTAGTTTTGCCATCGGTGCAATCAACTTGTGACAAGGTGCATTGTCTTGGTGAAAGATGCCTTATTTTCTTCTTTATTTGTGGCCGTTTTTTGGTGATTTCTTCTTTTAAAAGCACCAATAATACTATATAATATTTTCTATTGATGGTTCTTCCTTTATCAAGATAACCAATGAACAAAATACCTTATGCATCCCAAAATACAGAGGCCAAAACCTTGTCTGCTGATGTTTGCGTTTTTGGTCATTTTGGACAGCTTTCACCTGCTGCTGTCTATTCAGCTGACTGCCAATTTAACTCCAGTGTGAAGTGATAGATCCATGTTTCATCTATTGTCACATATTTATGCAAAAAACTCCTCCTTGTTACGTTGAAACAGTTGCAAACAATGCTCTGAATCATCGTGTTGTTTTTGATCAACTGTGAGCAAACGTGGCACCCACTTTGAACACAGCTTTTCCATTGACAAATGTTCATGCAATGAATACACTGCCTTCTGATATGTTCACCTCCCCTGTTATCTCATGCAACTTCAATTTACGATCGGCCAAAACAAGTTTGTGGATTTTTTTGTGTGTTTTCAGGGACAACTACCAATTTTGGGCAACCCGAGCATTTAGCATCATTTGACCACATTTAAAGTCAGCATATCACCTCTTAACCATTGTTTTTGATGGAGCAGAGTTCAAATAACACTTATCAAGCCATTGCTTTGCTTGAACAGTATTTTTTTCCATCAGAAAGCAATGTGTTATCAACATATGAAATTAAGATTTTCCATTGTTTTGAAAATTTACAACAGTAGATATACTTAACTGTGATTTGCAAACTAATAATCCAATTTGGCCAAAATTTTGTCATGTGCCATTTGAATGTTAGTACTTCATAAAAATCATATGGATTTTTTATTAGTTGCGCCATCTATATGTCAGGCCTGGGATTTATTGAGTGATGTGTTAGGTAGTTTCTGAGTACCAAATTTCTTTTTATTTATTATAAGTGTAAATAGGAAGTATGAATAAGACCTTTAGTTGATATTTTGACTTGATTGAAACAAAATTGGACTGTAGTGGGACTCATTTCAATATATGCCAAGTGTTTTCTCTGAAGGTGAATTAAAAATCAATCTAATTTCCCTATATTGTTGACAACCTGAATTTCTGCACATCAAATGGAGTCATTTTTAATAATAATAAAAATAATGTTTATTCTCAGTTACAAAATAAAGGAAGGAAAATATTTTTTCTTTTCATTGCAATGTATTATTACCTTTTCTTATTGTGCAAACTCTCACTTGCAGGGGATGTGAGTCGGGTACTAACTTAAAGGTCACTCCTTACTATCTCAGAACTCTAGTAATTATTCTATTTTTTTTTTAAACAAGGTCCAAGGGTTACTCAGAATAGAGGGTTACTGTGTGTGATTGTAATGTAGGAGGAAGTAAGAGTACTATGAGGGTGAGGAGAGTAGGTAAAGAAAGCAAGATTGTAATTTTCTTGGAAGTCTGTTCCACAAAGCAACAATTCTGATTAAGAAGCTGTCTGAGTAAAACTTGCTTATCAAAGGAAGATGAAAGGAATGTGTTGTAGAGCAGCTGACACCCTTCTAGCACTCTCAAAGATGGAACGGTCTGTCCTCTCTGAAACTCTAACAACTTAACCTCTCCTCTCTTTCTAAGTATTGTTGTTCTACCTTATCTGTGTTTGTCTTATTTGTACTTAATATTCATTAGCATGGATATTGTGCTGTAGATATTTCAGCACACATCATCTGGTATTGTACCACCTCAATGGTGCAGATGACTTGCCACTGTGGGCATGGTATAGCGGGCTCTAACTCTGAAAGTCAGAGCTAGTGGCACTCAGCCAACACCTGGCAATGTTTCACCAGTTGAATAAGGCTCGCAGAGTGAAGCAAAGTTCATCATCATCATTCTCAAGGCTGTATAAATGATTTTGAACTCTGTCAAGGCTGAGCAGTGATGATTGGGCAGCAGTAGCCCAGATATGGCAGCAATACTACATTCTTGGTCTGATCTTTTTTGGATTGATAAAACAAAATGCATGAATATATGCATTCTATTTGGGGTTGGGAGTGAACTTTAGCTCCAGAAGACTTGTCAGGATTGGTGCAAGGTTAAGTTCTGCTTGGTGGTGATAAAATCTTGTAAGTTTAGTTTTGTATGCATTGAATGATACCAGTCAGTCTTTTCCTCATCAACCTGTGAGAGATAGATCAGAGTAGAGATCAGCTTCTAGGCATTGGTCATCAAGATAATTGGAAGAGCACCCATATATTGTGGTATCATCTGCATATATATTTACTAAAGATTTCAGATTGTTCATGAGCAGATCTCATTCATAGGGAAGGGCTTGTAGTAACTAATGAATGAAAAAAGTGGCTATGGTAGTGTTCCATCTATTCATAAGTTGTAGATATTAATTCAGTGAGCATTGTAATTAATATCTTTTGCTGCAAGGTTCAAATCTAATGATCCAGATATATATTGAATGACATTAGTACACAAAACAGCTAAACATAAAATTACTCCTCTTTTATATAGTTTAATATAAAACATTTCAATTTGTCAACAGAGTAAAATTCTTCTAAAGAAAAATTTGTTTATTAAGCATTTGTTTTGTTTTAAAGGATAAACTTTTTTTTCTTTTCATTATGGTACACACTTTTCTAAACACATTGTGTTTGTTGTTCAATATTTAAAAAAACAGTGAATAGATGAAATGTAAACAAATATTTTTCATGTTTATACATTTTTTATTAATAAAAAAATATATGTCAACATTTTGATGGTGTCTTCAATTTATAGTTGAAGTTTTAAAAGGTTTGGAGTTTGTTTATAGGTTTGTGTTTCTTACCAGCTGAATAGAAAATAATTCTTCACTTAATAATTATGAAATTAAATTTTCCTTTCTAAGTAAAATAGAGAAATAAAGTAATATCATTGTTATCTGGTTGAATATTTCAAAATTGAAATTTCTAATTTAAGTAAAAATGATTCAGTTTTAAATGTGTGGATATGCACACAATCAGAATTTCTTTTCATTTTAAAAATGATTTTCTATGCATTTCTATAGTAAAACCATTAGCAATGCATTTTCTTTCTACATTTCTATAGTAAAACCATTAGCAATGCATTTTCTTTCTACATTTCTATAGTAAAACCATTAGCAATGCATTTCTATAGTAAAACCATTAGCAATGCATTTTCTTTCTACATTTCTATAGTAAAACCATTAGCAATGCATTTTCTTTCTACATATCCCTCTCCTTTCCAGATTTCCAATACATATTGATTGACGCCTGCAAATTTGCTGGAACTAATTTTATATAAAAAATAACAAAATTCAATATTCAATTAATATTCTTTATTATTAGAGAGAAGAATGGTTTCCATATATTTAATAAAACCTAACTTATATTTGTATGGAAAATGAAATTAATGAATAGAATTTAAATTCTAGCCAAAAGTGTTTATTCTTTGTTTTACTGCATGAAATGCACATCTCTCAGCATTCAGTCAGATATATTGACAAAATCTCTCTTCACTGGTATATCACAATATTTGACAAAAAAAAATTGTTGGTGAATGACTAATTTGATAAACCACTCTCAGAAAATTACACACACAGGAGCAGCAATAGAAAAACTGTTATTTATATGACAAGTAAAAAAACTGTTATTTACATGACAGGTAAAAAAAAAACTGTGATTTAGATGACAGGTAAAGTTCAGTCAGCTCTCAACACATGCACTGAAATGTTCTTGATCAGACCAGGAAGGGAATTTAAAACATTGGCAGTGGAAAAGAGGGCAAGAATATATTAAAACCCCACTACTATGAATGAAAAGTTATTCTGTTTAATTTATTGAAGTAACATACTTAAACTCATTGCTAAGTTGTGTATATGATGGTGGTGTTGTATAAAAATGAAGACACTGTTTGAGTTTGCCCACCTCCTTAGAAAAATCTTGGATCCTAAGTGGCTCCCACACTTTCAGAGTTCCACAATTGCCACTGCATGTGTTCTTTGAAAATTAGATCAAATCTTTATTATTTTGTTCTCTATGTATGTACATACGTGTAAGTGAGTGTGCAGTTTGTACAATTGGATGCAGCAAATGTTCTCAGTTAAATCCAGTCCTCAAAATCTGACCAAATATCACAAAAATGTTTTTAATCTTTCCTGATTGAGCCGAGAATTTCTCAACACCCATTATATGTGCCTATTATATATATATATATATATATATATATATAGTGACTTTATGGCACGAAGGTTATTCAGTTGGCTCCCTCACCTTCAGCTCTCCTCTGAAATGATTTGCTATTGGTTGGCTTAACTGTCTTCCTTTTAGGTGTGATAAGGTTAACAGGAAAGTAAAACTGAACAAGCCTTCCTTTTGTCCCAACTCCAATTAACTGACCCCTCCTTAAACCACCCACCCCCACCCCGGCTGTCCACTTGTGTGTTTACCTGCAGTACAAGCAGGGGTTGTCCTTCTGTGATATTTAATCTAATCCTATTGACAATGTCAATTGTGTAGAACACAGTTTTCATTTCTGTTGCCCACAAGATGAGGAACTGTTTATAGGATTATAAAAATCTGCTAATTCTGCTGCACCTTGGAGCTGTAGTTAGAAAGTTTAGTCTCACAGATCCAACATCTTTCAGTGGAGTGAGTAGGATCCTCAGTTGTAATCTTGTGAGCTTAGCAAATATCAGGGCATTTTTCTGCCAAGCATTTCATACGCAAACGTATTTTGAGCAACAAAATCCTCACAAAAGACTTAACAAAACCATCATGTGGTGTTGAATGTGCATTGTGGGATATACTGACAACACTTGCTTCTCCATAAGCACTTTCATCAGCATTCAGATGATTTCATCATTGAGATATTAAATTCTGCCAAATGTTGAAGCCATGTTGCAAAAGATGTAATTGCAGTGGATTAACCATGCGACAATAACAAGGGGATAGCATTTCTCAGAGACACTCCTATTCAGAGAATTAGTCCCTAGTACATGGAGAGGTGATGATACACACATTTCTTGAAAAGAATCCTCATCCTGTAAATTCAACCCACCATCACAGTGAGTAACAGAGTGGACTTAGAGGATCGATAATGTAGCTTTTCTAACTAAATCCGGCCAAGGAATAAAAGAGGCAAGTCTGCAAGGGTGGAGCGCTCTGCTGGCTGCCAAACTTTCTTCTGCATTCACTGTGGTAAAGTATACCTCTCTAGTAGAAACCTCAAATCATCTTCATCATTTCTAATTCAATTCAGGAATACATTTACGAAGTCTACAATGGAAATGTTAGTGTTAACATGCCTGTTGTTTGAGAAAATCTCTAAAAATACCAAAATAAATACAACCTCAAAAACATTTTATTTTACAAAACAAAAAAATTTTCCTTTTTATCTCCAAATATTGTGAAGGCTTTGGTTACATATCAATGGACATTGAATGCAAATAAATTCACTCTATATGGAAGGCTGACACTACACAATTTTCATATCTCATTTTTTTCCAGTTTGGCTTTTCAGTGGATAAAAGTTCAGCTCAGTAAAAATTGATATATGATTGTAGATAAATAAATATATATATATATATATATATATACCAATATTTTGAATTTTGATTCTGTAGGTAGACAAGGCCTCCACAACTAACCTTGTGCCATATGTAGCAAATATTAATTAATGAAATTATTCATAATCAAGGATCAATTTCTCTATAACAATAATAATTTGTTATGCTAGCTTGATTACACAATAGTGAGGTACTCTGTTCTAAGCTTAATGGGATTACCATGCGTCCCATTAATATTGAGCAGTGTTAACCCTAAACTTAACCTATACTTAAAAATCTCATTCTGTCCTGTTTAGACTGACTTCATCAAGACTCTTTAAATGCCCAGAATTTTTTAATAAATAACAAATTGTTTTAATTCAACCCCAATGACCATGTCATTAATATTTTTCATCATATAAATTTGCCCATTGCTGTAGCAATATCATTTTATTTTAATTTACAAGTGGTAATGTTGATGCTAATTAGAAATCACTTGAATTTAAATTTGAAAAGTTTTCTTATATTTCTGTTTGGAAATGTAACAACCAAAGCCTTGCACAAGACCAAAATTATCAGACAGTCAATGAAAGTTAAATTCACTTCAAAATTAACTTTTACTCTGTGGGTTTTGTTCAGAAACTTATCAAAATTGTGGCTTGGCTTGATTTCAGAAAGTTTTCTATTGGTTTTTGTGTCCTTTTTCAGTTTGTTTTCATGTCATTTCCTTAATTTCCCTATTTCATGCTAGTACATCATCGCTGACATTACACATGCATTATAGGCTCTTTACTTTTTATGCCGATTGTTAAAGTGAAAACCTTTCCTGGTTTCTTTCTGTTTAAATAATTTCTCACATATGAGGAAAATCTATTTCATTTTTGCCTATAATCATTGGACAGTCTGAACTAATTGTCAGTTTTCAAATGATATTAATTTGTGATTGAAAATCAGTAAGGGAATTTCTTCCCTAGTGGAGGTTGATTGTTGGGGTCCAAGTGGATCCCAAATTGGTAGATTCATGCTATTAGAATATTGACATTTCTACAAAGCATAAAAATCATGTAATCTTAGCAGTGGGTAATAATGACATTCTAAAATATGAAGAGGGTTGGGGTTAGGGGTAGAGTGCACGAACAAAACAGAAATTCAGAAACACTGATTTACATGAATTTAGAAGCCACTGTCTGATAATCTGGACCTGATTATCTTGGCTATTTAAGAAGGGGAGAGGCGTATTAAGGAGGGAACAATCATGTAAGTTGTTTTAGCTATTCAAAAGCTGTTGTCTGTAAATGCTGTTTATGTGAGGAACTGTTTAAAATTGACAACATGGTATGTAGCGATTGCTTTAATGATACAAGTAAACCAGAATGACAAAATATTACACACATGAGTCAAATCAACAAGGTTTTGACCATTACTGATCCAGATTTTTCAAATTTGGTACGCTTATAGAGCTTCCTGATAGAAATTGAATGATATGTATTTTTAAGTCAAAGGGTTTCTGAGATGTAATCCTTGACCCATGACAAAAAGTGAACTTTGGAAAATAGTCACTAAGTTTTAAATATAAATATCTATATTGTTTTTTTTATTTACACAGCTAAATTATATATCATTTTAAAGTACTTGGGTAGATCTAAAGGGCGATCTATTTATATCTTTGTTTAAAGGTCAAATTTGGTGATATTTGGCCTTTAATTTCTCAAAAAATGCATCTTTAATTTTTTCAAAATTTGACAACAAATTTGTCTCCCTTATGGCAAGATATGTACAACATTTTCTGATGGACTTTTGACAATTACTTGAGTTAAGAGTTTTACTGAGTCGGGCCAAATTAAAAATGGTATATTTTGCTATTTGCCACTAAATGCTAGCATTTTCATATCTTCAAATATGGTCAACTTGTATATCTTTAGAAAGCTCTTTAAATGCTGATTAATATTCATGTAAGAACGATGATCAACAGGATTTCTGTTATTTGTGATTAGATGTTAACCAATTTTGTGGAAAATAAACAACCTTATTTGGGGTTTTGTTTACATTTTTCTTATATAACAAATAAATTTTTATATGAAAAAGTGATATAATGAAAATAATTATCGAAAAAAGTGTCGTGAATTAACGACACTTTAAAATAATGTGAAAATATACAAGTGATGTTAATGGTTAACAAACTTTTGTTGATATTTGACGTACACTAAATGCATGAAGCAATCAAATTTCCAGAGGTGGAGTTTGTATTCAAAAAATTAAGTTTTGATCAGAAAAAGTGGTATATTGAAATTTTAAAAAAAGATTCTTAAAATTTACAAAGAGATTAACAAGCAAACTTATTTTTCTTCTTGTTAAAATACATATTTAAATATAAAATAAAAATTTGGATATGCAAACCAATTTTTCGTTCAAATTTTTTGTGATCAACCTTGATTATAACTTTATTTAAGGTTACTTCAAGAAATTCTCTTTCCTAAAATATTTTAAACATTTTCCATGTCAATTTTCAAATTTTTGTAAGTTCTTTCAGTGTCAGATCAACTAAATTAAGAATATCAGAATAATTTAACATTAGTATATCTGAATGTAATGGATAACAAAAACATAGGGAAGAGCTCTTCAGTTATAAAAATGTCAATTTTAGCTCTTCTTTTTCAAGCACACATCCTAAGCACCAATTCGTATCGTAGATTTGCTGTAACAAATTCCTTTGTGATTTTCAAGCTCTATATTGTCCTGTTTTATAATTTTAACTATTTTTCTTTCCTTCTGAGTTGACACAGTTTTTATTTCCCAAACCCAAAAGAGGAAGGTCTTCATTGCTTAAATGATTTCTTTTTTTCTGTGAAAAATCTTCACTAACCCATTGTCACACTTTGTTTTTGATTTTGTTGACTGCTCATAATAGGGTCAGTTGGGTACCATCTGTGAGGAAAAAAAGCATGACACAATTCACTCTGCCAGAAATTTAGAAATGGTATGCTGTACTGTTTGGTATTTGAGCTGGAGGCTTCAATACAAACATTTTAGATGGTTTGGGTGTGAATTTGAGGACAGTGCAAAGGATTCAAAAAGAGTTGGATGAATCTAATGGTGATTACAAAGGTGGTTGGAATGATTACTAGTGATGGTAACATTATATTAATTTTGTCACAGGGCCTCAGACTCAACACAGAAGTCTGCATCAATTACCTTGAGGAAGGGTCAAGTGAGTTGCTGCTGAAAGAACCTTTGTCTGTTAACAGGACTCTGCACCATGCCACACAAACAAGAGAACCCAGTCATGGCTGTGAGACAATTTCTGCAACCACATCACCCTTTATATCTGGCCACCTAACTCCCCAGACTACAACATCCTTGATTATTATGTGTGGGGTGCAGTTGCACGAAAGACCAACAAAACTCCTTGTGACTCCAAAGATGAACTGAAGGCAAGGATTATGACAGCAATCACCAACCTAAAGAAGAAGACGGTCCAGAAGAGTTGCAGGTGATTTCAAAATCATCTGGAGGCTGCAGTTGAATGGCAATTTTATTGAATAAATTTACTCTTCAGTATTTCAAGATATTTTTGTGTAATTTTGGTAAATATAATGTTTTTGCCAGCCATAGTGAAAATTTTCTTTATTGGGGCAATTGAATAAAGAATATTAGTAAAATAGAAATATTTACAATCTGAATTAAGAAATGAGAAGATGATTTATTGTGTGCTCTCAGTGAAGGCTGACATACACCTCTCTGTCTGAGAGAGGCAGAGACATTTAAGGGGCCCTAATTCTTAAATTTTCAAATGTCCAAAATAAAAAATTTAAAAATTTTAAATTTTTATTCTGTCATTTATGAGCACATTTTACAAATTTCACATTTCTAACATTGCTTGTCCTTTAAAATGATTACCTGGTTTATGGTTTCAAAAGCCATTTCCTGAGTGAGAAAAAAAATAAACATCATTGTCAACTAAAAATAACATTCTTACTTTTTTTATCCTATGTAGCCAACCTTAGGTTTGGCAAGACTCAAGGAATGCTTTTGAATAGGTTTTGCCATCGGCCTTTTTGAATAGGTTGGCCTGTGGAAAAGGAAGTTAAGAATCTTTAGGAATAAATTCAACTGCAGAAACCCATAAGGTGTTTCCTTTTTTAACCCACTGACCAGTGGGTTAAAAAGGAAACAACTTATGATTTCATATGACAAGAGGCCATTTGCAGCATCTAAAAATGTATATTGTTTTGTCAGGAAGTTGAAATGGTTGAAATAATTGTTGTTTGAACTGAAATAAAAGCCCAAATTATTGAATACTGATTTTATGGAAAGACAAACTGTTTCCCACTTGGGAGATTAACATAATCTTTCTCATATCACACCTATTCCCTCTTATGCTCACTACCCTTACTGTTGATGTAGTAGTATCCTTTAGTACTTTTTAAATAAGATAATAAATACACTGACTGCTTTTAAGTAAGGAATAACTAATTGTTATATTAAGTTTCAGAAAAATAAGGGTACTTGAGGAGTTTGATAAACATTTGAAGTTTTAGACCAACTATTGAAACTAAGTAAAAAAAAAACAATTATTGAAAAAGTCAATATGATTTAATGAAAAATATAATGCTTGGATCTGACATCATCATTAACAATTTTATTTGGAATTAATTTTAATAATAATCTCCCAGTGTTGTGGAATCTTTAACTTCAAGGATATCCCAGTTTTGAAAACACATCATAAAATTAAATTCTTTAAAAAAAAAAAAAAAAATTTGATCCATAGAATGGAGAGTAAAATTTCCAGTTTATTTCAATAACAAACTAGTGTCTGTAATGCTGCTGGGAATACAGCAATTGTTGATCATGATCCTATATTGAGGTGTAATGAGATTATTTCAGTGCATATGCAATTATTTGAATAGTTGTGTCCCAACTTTGAAAATGTCAGTCTATTTCATTTGCCTTTGACCCTTCCTTTCTTCTGTATCCTGTAATCTATTACAAATAAGTTGAGTTCATGCCTATTTTTGATGGCTCCTGCAATTATCTGCTTTTGATACATTATGTCAAAAATGATGATTCACAACAAGCCAGTTGTATTTATTTCAATTGTCCTGGAATCTAAAGCAAGGAAAATAATCCAAACAAGAAAAGAGAGAAGACATGGGGAGATGATGACCCTATCTACATTAGCAATGTTAAAGTTCATTGAAATGTGATAGGCACCTCACCCCTCACAAGAAAAAATCTCCCCTGTTTGCAACTTCTGTGACATTTCTTTCTTTTATTTTATAACAAGTGTCAGAACTTGTATGTTCTGCTCTAAAAGTACTTTTAACAAACATTATGTTGTTTGGGAGAAAAAAAAACGTTTTATTTCAAAATGTTGGCATCAAACTTTTTTTTTAACTACATTAAGTGTCTTTTTTTGACATTTCAATATCTTACACACATTTTTTATTATTATTAATAATAAAACTTTAGAATAGCAAAATCTCACAGAAAGTAGCAATAGGTCAGCTTATTTACAGAACAACTTTTGATAAAATTCTTAGTTGAGTTAGTTTGCAATTGTAACCTTTAGCAAAACTATGACTTTGACATTGTTATCAAATCTTTAATGTGCTTCTCATTATTTTTGCTTTTTCCAATGGGTAAATTGTTGCATCATGGTGCAATGGATATCAGCTCAGAACAAGAGAGAGATGATTTCAAATTCCAGTTGAATTCATTGCATTCACTTACATGCAATTATGCTTGGGTAAAGTATTAATCCATCACTTCTCCCTCCAGCCATGGGTTAATCAGCAGGACAGATTAGGTTCTATAGCCTTGGTTAGCAACCAGAATACTGCAAAAAGTAATGGCAACCTACTGCAGGAAAATTCAGTTAGTCATGTCTCTTTCAAGACATGATTGCCCAAGCATGTATCACATATGGAACTTAACTGACTGACTGAAATTTTGTGCATTGTTTGTTTTTAATTTTATCAACTGCATAGTATATTAGGGTCAGTTGAGCACCATCTGAGAGAAAAAAAAAAAAGCACTGTGATGCAATTTACTTTGCCAGAAATTTGTAAACAGCATGCTGGACTGCTTGGCATTTGTGCCAGAAGTACCGATACAAATATTTCAGAGTGTTTGGTTGTTGACAGTAGTAGTTGTATGAATCTAATGGTGATTATGAAAGCACAGTAGCTTGCAAAACTCACTCTGAACATTCCGATGAGAAAAGAACTCCTGAATTTGTTGGTGAAGGCCTCAGACTCAACATGGAGGCCTACATCAAGTGCCTTGAGGAGGTGGTGCTGCTTTGAGTCAAGAGGGTGGCTGCTGGAAGATTCTATGTCTGTCAACAAGACTATGCACCATGCCACACCCAATCAGACAATATTTGCAACCACATCATCCCTTACACTTGGCCACCTAACTCCCCAGACTACAACCCATTTGATTATTATGTGTGGGGTGAAAAACCAACAAAACTCCTTGTGACTCCAAAGATGAACTGAAGGCAAGGATTATGGCAGCATTTACCAACTTAAATAAGGAGACCATCCAGAAAAGTTGCAGATGATTCCAAGGTTGTCTGGAGGTCAGGGTTGAAGTCAATAGTGATTTTATTGAATACATCTACTCATTAATATTTTGAAGATATATGTGTAATGTTGGTAAATATATCTGTTAAAATGAGATATCAGTGTTATTTACATTTTTAGATGGCAAATTATTCATTGCACCCTATATATTGCTTGGAAAATATTCTAAGATAAAACAACAATATCCAAAATTAGCCATTTTAATGATATATATATAAGGCACAGATTTTGCTCTAAGTCTCTTTAATCCATTGTTCCCTATCCACCATGACACCCTAACCCTACTTTTATGTTGTCAAATACACACACTACAAATGCAATGTTTATTATTATTAAATGGATTTAAAAAATTATTTTATAGTCTGTGTGGAAACTAATGTAAATCAACAATGAAATAACAAAATATTAATCAAGTTGGTAAATCAATGTTAATCCAAAGAGTGTAACAAATGCAATAGAATTGTTGAAACAAGATATTGCTTAGTTATATAATTAAATTATTTTTGGATAAAGAAAATAATATTTGCTTTGTAAACAATTAAAATAAGCTCAAGAAACAAAGCTGAAGTTTTTAAATGAATTCTCACCATATCAAGGTCTCAAAAAGATTAGAAGAACAGAAAAACACAGTGCCAATAAGTAAGCTCCAAATGGAGTGGCTGACTCAATAACTCGTATGAAAATAATGAGCAGGGATTTAATATATGTTCTTTTTACTCCAGAGTTGCTGATGTCGTAGAACATATGTGCCTTTGTTTGGTTTTCATCTTTTGTTTTTTTTTTTATGGTTCCACCACAAAATGTAAACTGCTATAATTTCATGCAGAGTACTCGTTACTTTTGGCAGTCATGCATTATGAGTTTTATTAATCATAGCGAAATAGAAACTGTATAAAAAGAACATTCAAAGCTACTTGATTAAGTAATTCTATAAATATTTAATAAACTTGGCTTTTACTGTGGCACAAAAGGTTGTAATAGTGAAAACTGAAGAACCAATCAGATTTAATGATCTAAGAATTCAATTTCTAATTTAGAATTAATAAAAGTAATTCACTGTAAATTGCTTTTGCACTTGTCATTTTCATTTTAGAGAGTAAAATGTTAAAGGCTTCTATTTATACATGTAGATGATCTTTTAGTCGATAAGAAGCTTTATAAATAGAACTTCATATTGTCTAAATTTCTGGGATGAAGCATTATGATTACGTACATTCAGACTGATTTTGAATTCCAATCGAATTTGTTGCATTCACTTATGTGCAAATACCCTTAGGAAAGATAATAATCCGACACTTCACCATCCAGCTACGGGTTAAATAGCAGAACAGATTGGGTTCTATAGGCTTGGTTGGCAACCAGTCTACCGTAGAAAAATCTTCTGCCCAATCAGTCATGTTTCTTTCGAGACATGATCACCCAAGCATGTATCACATATGGCGCATAACTTACATTCAGACTAATGTCCTTATTGTTGTAGTGATTATCATCGCAATGTTTCTGCTGTTTGCAAAAAAGCAACATAGTGGATTGAAATATTGGTTCATGAATTTGGTTAGATAATAACTCTGACTTGAATCTTTACAGCAGACGTAGAATCAGTGCAAATGGTGAACAGTAACTGAGTTTGTACTAAATATAAACAAGATGTGATATACCCAGACATGGACAGCAGAATGCAGAAATATTCTAAGGCCCTAGATTAAATAAAATGTTCAGGTTGAAATTCCATGGAGGTTATCCATATTGACAGATCTCTGAAGAAGGCCAGAAGGCACAATAGCTGAAATGTGATAACAACAAAGATCAGGACATTAGGTTCTGTTTATTGTTTTCAGATATTCTTTTGTCCATTGATTTGAAGTTAAGACAAAGTCTTAGCACCAATCTTAGGAAATGCATTATACCTACAATTAATGTAGGCATTCATTATGACAGGAGTGCTGAAAATTCTCAGCCGGACTAAAAAGAGATGCCCCCTCCCCAATCGGATGATGATTGGTCCGATTGTGGGAAATGGATCAGACCAAGAACTTTTCAGCAGCACCTCATATATCTTTCTTTAGGTGCCATGTGTGAACAACCATGTCCCTTTACTACTCATGATTGACGTGCCAGATTACTTAAAGTAGGTTGCCATTGCGTTCTTCAGTAGATCAATCTAGGTTATTGGATCCAGTCTGTCCTGACATATACCTATAGCTGAGGAAGAAGAGATGTTTTGTTTTGTTTTTTTATAACTGTTTTGCTTCAAGTAAGTCAGGACTACATGGTGTGCAGGGGTTAGAGTGAGAGAAAAAAGAAAGAAAAGGTACAAGAGAATGTCAAAGAAAGGATAAGTGAAAGGTGTGAATCAAGTCAATAGAAGATGGCAATTGACATTGCATTAAACTTCTGGAGATTGTAGCTATCAGCAAAGGGAGTTTCAAAGATGTGAAGTGTGAGAAAAGAAACTGATAGAGTAGAAGCAGTGGTTATGTTTGACTACTTTATTGGTAAAAGGGTGGTAGCATGAGTAAATTCATGTGGTCAAGGCACCAGGACAAAAAGCTCATCAGAGCAGAAGTGGTGAAAATATTTGTAGAAAAGACATATGGAAGCCACATCCCATCAATGAGAAAGTGACTGAAGTCAAGCTACCAAATCAGAACTATGTTGCAGATCCTCTTTTGGATTTTGTTGGGAACCCCAAGATGAATAGCAAAAGCTCTCGACCAGATATGGCAACAGGATTCAATGTATGGACAAATGGTACATTTATAGATATACAAAATAGATTCTGATGAGAAAAACTTCCTGGCCTGACACAGTGACTCAACCTTCCTAGCAGTAGATATGGCCGTTGATTTGATTTGATGTTCCACTTGAGGTTGGTTAAGAGGGTGAAGCCAAGGAGGTTGCAGTGTGTTGCTTTCTGGGAGACTTGCATCATCCATTCTGATGGAAGGCAGGAAAGTTTCTCTATGGTGATTAAAGGAGAGCAGCTTCATTTTGGAGGCATTAAAATTTACGAGCCATTTCTTACCCCAGTCCATCACAGATCGGAGATACTTTTCCAAGAGCAACATTGAAGTTTACTTTGTCAACCTTAGCAGATTTCTTATTGAGACTGGAGTAAATGGCAGTGTTATCTGCATAGATGCCTACTTCGGAACAGATTACATGAGGAAGATCATTTATGAAGATCAGGGCCTTCCCCAATGGAATTCATGCATAAGTGAATATAAGAAACTCAACTGGAATTTGAATGCAGCAATCTAATTTCTCAACTGAAACCACTGTCCATTTTCCCACCTGCACCCACCTCATCTATCACTATGCAATAAATTTCAATGGCAGAAATCTCTACTTTCTTTGATACACTGTATTGAAATAAGTCAATAGAACAAGTCTGTTATAACCACTGTATACCCCCACCATCAGTCAGTCAGTCTGTCACTATGCAAAATATTCAACACCTACACTGAGTGAAACCAGTTCTGATTGTTCTACTTGAGTGCACACAATAAAACCTAGCATAATGTATTGCACATTGTGCTTAGAACCCAAATTGTAAAAGGGCACATTAAATGTGCCAAATCTATTATCAGCCAATAGATTTGCCAAACTTTCTCTGTTGATTGAGATCTACACAGCTGAAGCCATATTGCAATCTTCTATCAGTAACTGCTTTTCTGAATTATAATGACATTTGGGGATATAGCTGAAAAAGAGAAAAAAATCTTTAAAAAATAAAAGCTGGAGGCTGGTTTGCCTTCAATTTTTTACTGTTGCTCATTTGGAGGGACACATTACCTATTGAATCAGGGAATTAATAGTTAAGTAGATTTTAAGCAAAATACTTGACTATTTGCTTCAAAATTCCTTTTTTTTTTTTTTTTATAAATATGTTTTTCAACCTCGAAACTAAACTGGAAGCATATTTTAGAAATGCTGCTGCTTCAGTTCCCACAAAATAAAACCTTATTAATTTGTGGCTCGTCTCTTCTGGTTGCCTCCATTGCTAGATATCAATAAAATACAAGATATTGCTTGTTGATTTTAAAGGCAGGCACACTCACCCTTCAATGTGTTGTCTGACAATGTTTGCACACCCTCATTCCTTCCCTCATCTGATTTTGTGTCATACTAAATTAACTTTTACAACTGTTTAATATTTTGAAGAATATCAAACAGTATAATTTCAGCACCAAAATTTTCTATTTGTTATTTGAATTGAAGATGTCCTTTCTATGACATAATAATGAACGGAGCATTAATTGCAATGAAACTGATTGTTGCTGGTTGTTCTTGTCTTAGACTAAGATAAGCTTCAAGGTACTGGTAATATATTTCAAGTTAAAATGATCATTATTTACATATTTTATACTAATGTTCTCATCTTTGTTGATAACAATAAAGATGAGGATATTAGTCCAACTATAAATAATGATACATCCTCATCCTTCTGAAAATCCTTCTTATTCTTTTTCACTTCTAGTCTCCCCCCTTACATCTTGACAACAACATTATCACCTGGCTTGATTAAAAAAAAAAAAGTACAGACGGAAATTAAGCTATTTTTTACGTCGTCTGGACTGTTGTCCTCATTTTTATTGCTATCTTCATGATGTTTTTTGGCCGTTTGGAATTTCGAACCGAACGCTTTTTTTAATTATTTATTTACAGGGGTAGGAGGGATGGTAATAAAGTTTTAACTTTTAAAGAAGAGGACATAAAAATAATAGTGTATTACAATACCTCATCTCAGAAATTAATAGTCATTAGCAATAACATGTTTTTCCTTGCTTAAAATTGCAAAAATAAAAATTTATCTTAAATATTTTTACATTGAATTCATCATAGAGTCGTTCTAAAAAGCTTTATCAATCATTCTTCATATTTGATGACCATAAAAAAAAAAAAAAAATGAAGGAATAACCGTGGTGAGTCTATCAGAGCAACAGACAAACTTCATGGGAAGCAGATTTCTAAATCAATTCTGATGAATGAATGAGAATGTATTGTAATTGTGATCCTTTTTGTTGACAATTTGTAATTAAATTCAACGCTTCCTTGCGATGGAATAAAAAAAAACCCATACCCCCCCCGTCATTCAACTTTCAAAACAATTTTAAACGGGTTTTACGTTTTCTCATGAAACTTTTTGTGCGTGTCTGTTGTTCTCTAGTTTGATTACTTAACAAACAATAACATTATTATTAATTAGTTCTTTTCTTAGAACAGTCATTTGTTACACTAGGCAACCGAAGAGAGAAAAGGAAACAAAATGTCCCGTGCCGATAGAAAATCATTCCCTTGTATTCCAACCTCGTGATTTACAGTCAAACTAGAAGAAAGTTTGTTTTTTTTGTTTTTGGTTTTTTTATCAGTGCAATGAAATGAATTAATAATAGAAAGTTTTGTTCGAGAGCAGTAGACAGCCGAATGAGAGGTTCAGAGAAGGAAGGTACTTGCCGTGATGGATACTGGGTTTTAGACTATTAGTGTTAGTGTTGTGTTATTATGAAGAAACGGGAAACTTATAGCTTTATTACAAATTAAGGAAGATAAAACTAAAAGAAAAAAAAAGCTTATCTTTTTGTTTAGCGGTCAAATCCAACATATCAATAAAAAAAAATATCATTTTCAACATTCAACAGATAGGTTTCGGTCGAAGATACGTTGTAGGGGGGGGGGGGACTATCCCTCAGCTGATTACTGAGTAAGATCCTAACTGGGTCCTCCTTGATTAATGTAACAACAACAAAATAAGCTATCTATTAATTTGCCAAATATAACTAAGAAAATTAGTTTTTGTTTGCTGGAAAAGTCACTCCTTCGGAGTTACTCGCTCACAACGTCATACTCACCCCACCCCAACTCTGACTCCCCCACCCCTCAAACCAACTCTACAACTTTTCCTACTCAGATGTTTTATGCGCGTGTGCGTCCACTATTTCAACTGCTAGCTCAGCCCGTGTGTGTGTGTAAATGCGTTACTCCTCCTGCGCAAGCACTTGTTCTTCTTCTTGTGTGTTAGAATGCCGGCGAGCGAGCGAGCGCGCGGTTGCGCCTTCCTTGTTACTATAAAGTACACACGTAGACAGACTGACATGCGAGAGCGTCGCGGCGGCGGCGGCGGAGGGAGGTGATGGGGGTTGCTACAACCGTTTTGAGTGCTGGTGCTGTGTGCGTATTATAGTGGCCTAGATTCCACCAGTCAGGAGTGCCCTCCCCCCGGCTGCACTGGCTTTGCTAGACATCGACTGTCCTAGTCAGTGCTCTGGGAAGGAGGAGGGGGGGGGTTGCCTCACGGACCCGGCGGGTGGTGCTTAGAGTAAAAGCGAATAGTAAAAATGAGAAACAGTAAAGTTTGTACGCGTAAAAAGAAAGAGAAAAAGGGGTGAGGGAGGGGCGCGAAAGAGTGAGAGAATGTGGGGCAGGCTACGTGAGTAAAAATACAAGCTAACAGTAGTAGTAGTAGTAGTAGTAGGCCTTTTTTTTTTTTAATTTTTTATTTCTTTTTTTTTATTTCTTACTCCAACTGCTGACGCTCTTGTCTGGCTGGAGTTTTCGTATTTTTCCTCTTTTCACTTTCCCTTTCTCTCTATTCACTTCTTTACAACTTTATGATCATTTCTTTCTCCAGCTGTTGACCACACTGGTCAGTCTATGTGTACAAAGACAAACACTTCAACCGGAGACCCGAGTCTTCAATACAGGACAGCATCTGTGTCTATTCGCCATATTACCCCCCCCCCCCGACCCACCTCCCCAAAAAAGTTTGAGTTCTTTTTTTGTTGTTGTTTTCATCCTCGTTATCTTTGTTTTTCTCCTCCATTAACTACACAGCGATACAAGTGTTGCTACATTGACCATGTGCTGCCTTTCCTTACCGCGCGTCTACTGACCAGGGTCAGGGTCACCCCCTTTTCCCTATCATGCCCCCCTCCCCAGTTAGTGGCTAACACCAGAGACACAAGTAATGGAACAGCAGCAGTAGCAGATTTCGAAATCTGTCGTCTCTGTCGTTTGCTTTGCCTCTAGACATCAGGAGGACGACGAGGAGGAGGAGGAGGAGGAAATTTTGTGGCTGGTTCAGGCGAACAACAAATGGGTCAACAACAGAGAGCGCGGTCACATGGTTGTCGTCATCGCCCGTCGTCTTTCGACCAGCTCTTCTTACGCTAGGGGTTTTTTTTGTACTGCTCGGTAAGTGCATCTGATTCTTCTTACACCTCACACTCCATCCCACTACCCCCCACCAAACAAAATTTACACCTCTCTGCTTCATCTGCACGCCCTTTTGCTGCTACCTTTTTAAATGTACTTCTTACTATTACTACATTTTACAAGAATTTTTAGCATTTACAATACATCAGTTTTCAACTTCACTATAAACAAACAAAAACATTTTTCCTCTTTGCTTTTATCTGCTTTAAACTTTTCATCACATCCCACACATACACACACACAGTCTCAAAAAGTTTTAAAACTTTTTAAAAATTAGTTTATTTGTTTCACTTTTAGTTTTTTTCTTGGTGGAATTAATTTGACAAATGACATTTTCCTAGGTGCGACTTTGACAAACACAACAAAGAAAACATTTATTTGATTCTTATACTTTAAGTGTCAATAATGTTTGTCGCGTCTTTTTGTCATCTTACAATATTTTGTCGGGATGTATATTTATCCCCCCCCCCCGACTCAACTAAAATCAGCTGTCGTCTTCTTTTTCAATGTTGCTCGTTTTTATTATTGTGACATCGTCGTTGTGTGGATGACACAAGAAAAAGAAGTTTATAGCCTATCTTTTTACATTTTCGTTGCACGAATTGTCATTTTTAAGCTGGATTGAAACTAAGTCTTATTCACAGATGTAAAAAAAAAGATTGCCAGATATGTCAACTGTTTTGTACTTGTAGTTTAGAAGTTGTAACTGTTTAAGTACATCTAATGAGTTGTGTTTACTTTGTTCCCGAATTAACTGAGTGCTTTCAAAAATACTCTTTTTTTTTTGCATCTGTGAAAAAGAAAAGTAAAACCCAATTAAGTTTGGTGTTTTATTCCGCCTTAAGTTAAAAAAAAAAAAAAGGTTAAACTTTGAAAGTTTACTTCTTTTTTCACAGTTGTTAATGATTGTTGTTGTTAACCTAAGGAAAAGTTTGAGGTTTCCTTTGAAAAATGAACTTTTTAGTCGTGTCATGTAAGAAGACGTGTTGCAAGTTGTTCTCCCTCTCTCTCTCTCTCTCTCTCTCTAAAAAAAAAGGAATTTCCTTTAATTGTCCTCCTGAATTGTGTGTGTAGGTGGTTCTACCGGCTTTAAATCCACACAACTCAGTGACATCATCGTTGTTGCCACACACCAGAAAAGAAGTAAGTTCTCAAACTATACAATATCATTTACAATAATAACACTCGCTGCTTGTAGGCCACTCACTACTCTACTTTAACTTCTACTACTTCTACTATAAAAAAAAATGTTGTCTTGAATTTCACTTTTTTGTTTGTTAAAAAAAGTATTCATTAGTTTCGCTACTGATTTCGTTACTCCGAATTTTAAAGTTGACTTAATTTTAGGGCCTAACAAAATTTCATTTCGGGGTTTCTTTACTTTTTTGGTCAATGTTTTGACATTTTAAAATAAATTTTTGATTTTGATTTTAGCGTGATCATTTAAACGTAATTTAAAACGGGTTGTATTTTTTTTAATTATTAATAATTTTAATTTCTTTTACTCTTTTAATATAGAATGATCGACAATTTTTGTCTTAAAATTTGAATTCACCGTTTTTATGTTATTAAGTGTCAAATCAATATTTCAACATTTTTCTGTAGATCCTGTTTTGAAATTTGGTTTTAAGCTCTCCTTATTAAATTCAAAGGTGAAGTGTTCTTTTTTCTTTCATTTTTAATTATAAAAAACGCTCTTTTTCTAAAGTAAAATTTTTACTCCTTTTCTGCTTAAAATGAGATTTCAAAACTAAAATTCTTTAAGTATTTTTTCTATTTTTTAAAAATGATGTTTATTAGAAATTAAATATATTTGAATTTGAATGAGATTTCGTTTAAAAAACAAGTTTTAAAATTTTGTCAACATAAATGATTGAAAACGATTTTTTAAAGTTATTTTCAATTTCTACTAACTAAAAACAAAAAAAAAATTTTTATTCATCCAAATCCAAACTTAAAAAAAAAACAAAGTTCCAAACTAAACAGTAAATATTATAATCGATTGAACCACTTCCGTCAACTAAAACTGCCAATCTGATTTTTCCCAAAAGATCTCATTCTCACTCACTCTCTCTCTGTGTATCGATTTTGCAAGAAATGTTATTGTTAATTAAACTTTACTAAAGCAACCAATCAGGTTGCAGCTTTAGTTGAACTTTGCTTTAACGAATTACCAGGGGAAAAAGTCACATATTGATTGAAAAAATAAATTTCAATGTTTTGTTTTTAGTCTATTTTTTTGTTAAGTAGCAATAATTCAGCGAATGTCAACAAAACATCAAGCAGATATTTTTAGATTTAAAAAACATACGCGAGAGTGGATTATGTTAGAATGATGGATCATGATGGCACAGTGCTATACTGACTAAAAAACGACTGTGTTGCGCCAACCTTCCAACTAGGAGCCTGTCGGTCTTGAATACTTGCATTCGAAATCCTAAAACCCGAGTACAAACACAACTACCTCATAGTCACGAAGGAAGGAGTAAAATAAAGTTCATTGAATTGGATTTTAAAAGTTAAGTTTGATTAATTTTATTTTAAAATTATATGATCGCAAAGGTTGTCGTAAAAGTTGTCAGTCAAAATATTGAACGCATTCAACGAGAGAAAAGAAAAAACTTTTTACTTTTCGTTTCGTCGACTATTTTTTTAGCCAATCCGCCAAGAGTCTTGAAGAAAAGTTTTACGAATGTCATCTTCAGCATTAGACTACGTAATAAGTTGGTGTGTGTGTGGGGGGGCACTCGACTTTAAATTGGGGCAGAGTTTTTAAGAAAAAAAACATTATACACGAGACAAAAAAGCATATTATTATTTATTATATACTGTCTCTCCAGTTAGTGGGTCACCGGAGTGCTGATGTCAATATAACTTGCTGTCGGCGAACCAACCCTGCCAACCCCGTTATTAACTTTTTTACTTTAAGAAAATAGTTTGTGTATATTTTGAGTGTCAATTGGAATGGGGAAGAAAAAAGAAAGAAAACAACTTTTGCTGAAAGTAGATCAGAACAATTAAAAAAATTTCATGAAAATTCGTGTGAAACAAATTTTTTCACTTTATATAAAAAAGATGTGTTATACATTTCTTAATTTAAAGATTTTTAGCGCACAAAGCCACAAGGGAATTATTCAATTAGCCAGATTGTTTGCACCAATCCGACAGGTGGGAGGGTTCTTGCCTTTTTTTTAGTTCAGTCCCCTTGACTTCTCTAATTTTTAGATGGCACACATTTAAAACAAAGTGTTCATAACCAGAAACAAACCAGAAATCCACACAAGATGTTGATGACATTTTCATATTAGCAAGAAATAAAATTACAATTCTGAAGTTAATTTTTGAAAAGAAAGCATTGAATTCAAATTCTTCTACAAATTCAGCATTAACAATAAAATGCCATTAAAAAAAAATTTTTTTTACGTTTATTTAGACCTCAACTCTAAATGTATTTAGCACTTATTTATTTCAAACTCACTAATAAGAACTCCCGGCTCTTAAACTATAACACTCAAAGGCCTGCAAAGGTATAAAATAGAAATAAAAGAAAATAAAGCACACCTAACCTTTCCTTCCTGAAAAATATTTTCAATGAATTCTAATATTGGTTGAAAATAATTTTTAAGCTAATTCCTAGTAAAATTAAATGATGCCAAATCTAAAAATACACTTCACCAAAATTATAAACTTGATGAATTTGCTATGCAACAGATCATTAAACAATAGATTTCACCTGATGACCCCATTAAACATGTAAAAGTTAAAATATACTACAGAAATTAAAAGTTACCAACCTCATAATTACCAATAACCATATGCTTATCAAATCTAAATTTAAGAACACCAATTTAGTTTATCTGTTTCACTGTCCCAGACTGCAGATTTTGTTGAGGGTTGACATACCACTTAAGCAATCTCAGTGCTATAAAAATACACTTAAACACCCCCACACAAATGCCTGCCTTCATTAGAAAAACTTGAAGATAATACCATCAGTCTAAAGCAATCTAATTGTAAAAGATGTTTCAAGATAGTTGAGGCTTTTTATTTAAAACAATTTAAGCCAAACCTCAACCATACCCAATTTTACAATGGTAGTTACTTGTTGGTTGTCGTTTAAAGACATCACAGAATCCCAACTGCATTTTTCTTAGAATCGTTACTATTTCCATATGATACAACTTAGAACGTGAGTTAAAATTAGCTGCTGATGTTGAAAATGATCTACAGTTTATTATTAATTGGGGCTAAGTGTACCTTATTAATTTTAATGCCTCCAAAATGAAAGTGCCCTCTATTAATTGCCTGAGAGACCTCGTTCTGCCTCCCCTCAGCATAGCTGATGACAACCTCCAGGACACTGACTCGTTGCAATTTCTCAGCTGACAAAAATTGAAATGCAATGTCAATTGTTATTTGCTGTCTTCCTGATTACTTTTTGATTGTTCTTGTTCTTTAGTAATGTTTCTGTTTTCTAATTTTTTCACACCCAGTAACCCCCTAGGTCTTAGTGGCTTTACTGCCTTTCTTGGAATAAATTCAATTAAAAAGAAAAATGACAGGAAAACAATAACAACAAACCCCTTAAAAATGGCTAATGAATTGTCTGAAAGCACTTGGGACACTAATTATTACGGACAGTTTCAGAACTCTTTCCTCAAAGAAAACTGTTAGAACATTAGAAAAATCTTGGTAAAAATCTAAGATTTTCCTTGTCTGTCACGTTCAATGAAACACACACACGATCATACAAATTTTTGTGAAGGTGTTAAAATAATGTTTAACTAAATTATTTTTAACTTTATAAAAAATAAAACCAAGTGAAATGTGTCAGTAATGATATTTTATTGATAATTGTTCTGTTAAAGAGTTGTCCTTCACTGTCTTTGAATTTTTTTCATTTTAATGCTCAGTGCACTAGTCTCTTAGATCAATATTATTGATTAGTGAGTTTGATTCTCACTGAGTACCTCATACCCCCTTACATGTAGCTAAGCTAGATAATTGATGAAGGGGATTTGCAAACTATTAAGAAAAGACTTTGTATTAACAAAAATTGACACTAGAAAAATAGGGGCTCAAATATTGGCTTCATATCAGGTTCTTTTTTTTTTTTTATAGATAAGACTAGAATAGGCTTGACTGTAGCCATTTTGTTTAATGACACAATCTACACAAAACTTATAAAAGGGATCAAAATAAATAATCAAATCAATTTATTTTTATTAACAAGATGTTCTAAGAGCCACTCAAGGTAGAGGGGTTTCTGAATTATATTATTTTAAGGGCATAAAATAAGGACGAAGCAGTGCATATTACAAGGATATGTCTGATAAATAATGGTTGGCTCTAGACTTAAAGAGATTAAAATTGTAGTAGCTGCAGAAACATCTTCTTGGGAGTCTCTTCCACAAAGTGACAGTTCTGGAGGAGCAGAAATCTGAGTGGAACTTTTTCCTTACAAATGGAATATGAAGAAAATGAGGATGAATTGATGCTATGTACATGGCAGGATGAGGTTCCTAGCTGTGAAGGTCTGAATTGATAACACTAAAGAATGGCATGCTCATCTGAACATTTGCCATAAAACTAGGAAGAGGCTAGCAAATTTTATCCTTGGTTAAATTTGGTTGCAGAGTAGAAAACAATTCCTCCCCTACAGGCCAGTGTAATTGTTTTTTGAATTCTGTCAAGGCTGGACACTGAAAATTGAACAGTCCAGCTGTGTGGTTTTACAAAAAGCCAATTCATATGACCCCATAAATCTGAAAAGGTTTATAATGTTGTTATTGGTATTTGATAGGCTTTGCCTAGTAAAATCTTACATGTGTGGAGGATCTAGTGTGGTTTGAATTTAATTAGCATGCTAATCATTGCTCTAGTTTAGTCTGATGCAAAGTGCACACCAGCACTGTGCAATGTGAGAATTAATCTCCTTACACAAAACATTTTGCTTTCGTAGGTACCCCTAAAAAGCTTTCATTTTTAACCCCTATCAAAGTGTGTGTGTGTCATTTGTAATTTATGCATTGGATTTTCTTTTTCACTGTTTTATTTTGTTAGTAATTTTATTGAATTTTTCTTGGTACTTGAATGTTATTGGTTGATGTATTCTTCATTTGTAGAGCAAATCGTTCACAATCAGAAATAAATGATTAATAAAATAAAGAGTGGAACAAAGGCAACTTCCTTGCTTCCATGGCTGAATTGATTAAAGTGATATCCATGACAGGGTAGGCTCTTCTTCCTGATAGACAGGATGTGAGTTTCTCATCAGAAATTACTGGATCCAATTTCATGTTTCTTTGTTCTCTTGTAACCAAAGAGTTTATCAACCCAGAATGTCAGGATAAAAATCTATTGCTAGGTCTGTTGCTCAGAAATTCAGTTCACCATGTCAGTGCTAGACTTTAAATGCTATGTTTCTCTTCTGACCCAAGAGAATAAATATCACACTTGACTTAAAGGCTTTTTGTTGTGCTTTGAACGTTATTTTTTTTATATTTTTCCTGGTAGCAAAGGAATATTTTAAATTAATTTGGATTTAAATGCATTTGTAAAAATAAAAAGAAATTAGTATGAACCCTTAAACCAGACCCTTTTGCAATTTCTGTCATTTCACTCTTTCATGTTTTTTTTTTCTCATAACAAATCAATAATAGAGAGCAGTAAATGATGAATGGGTTCAACAAGTTAAAAATTATTTTTAATTATTTCCATTAAATAATGTTAACAAGTATTGAAGTTTCTGCCTGAATGTCTGAGGCAAGGAGTTCTCATTATTTACACTATTTATGTTCTGACTATTATCCTCATCTTTGTTATAACGCTTCAGCCATTATGCCCTCGGGTGTATATTGATCTGGATAACCTGCAGGAAATTCCAAATTGAACCCTTTATTCAATCTACGACAGTAAACCATTCTCGTTCTACTGCTCGTGTCTAGGGATATCTCGTCTAGTAGTTATTTTTATTCAGATCTACTCTGTTATTGCTTGCCCAACCCAGGGATTGAACTCACAATCATTGTTACCAAATGCATGAACCAACACTTCAATCCACTACATCGTCTCATCAAATAAGGATTGTGAGGAAGGCCAGAGAGCCTAATGACTGAGATGTGATAAAAACAAAAAAGATGAGGACAATAGTCCAAATATAAATAGTACTGAAGTGTCTGGTTTACAGCAACCTGGACTAAAAGAATTTTTTTTCATAGTCTGCTGTTGAAGAGCATAAGTGGAAGTCACCCAGTGAGGGACAAACTTGAGGTGAACGTCTTCAAGATTAGTGCACTAACCATTGCTCTCCAACAAAGTAATTTGAAGTGTAATTATTTTATGGCCTGATTGCATTTACAAATAGAAAATAGTCACAAGATATTACCAGTCCAACTCTACTTATAAATACCATTCTATTTTATGTACAGTCTTGATTTTAATCTTATAACCTCTATTTGCTTTTATAGTTGGAATTTAATTTTCAAAACAACAAAAGCATACTGATTACATTCAACATAAACATTTAAGGGACTTTTTTTTCTTTTTATGTAACTCTGTCATTTTAATGATATTGATTTCAACAAATCTGCTTCAGATTTGTAGATTTTTTCACTGTTCAACCTTTTTTTATCAAACTGAATCTGTTATATTGACTGGATTTTACCAATTATTGTAAAAGAGGCAGGGTTTATTGTTTATGTATTTTGTGAACAACTCGATTCAACAAGATTTAATTAGAATACTTTGTGAAATCTATATTTTTGCACAAGTTTTAAAAAATTTATTGTCTATAATCAGAAAGTATTAAATAACCACCTGCATTGAGGATTTGTTTTTTCAATCATACTTTGAGAATATGGATGTAAATATCCCCCATCTCAAATACCATGATCCCTTGGTCTCTTCAAGGTATGTCCTTACCTGTATTTTTCTTAATGAAATGAGAAGGTGCCATCTGGTAAACTCTAACCCTAATAACCTCAAAGGTAGGAACATTCCAGTTTGACACTGTTGTCTGTAATGAAATCTTATATTTTTAAAGCATCTTAAAAAAATTTTTTTTAAAAAAAAGCAAAAAAAAAAAACAGTTATGTCTAATTCAACATTCTTGTTCATGAAAATTGCTAAAAATTAAATTCAATTATGAGTCGATTAAATTTTTAGGAATATTTTTGTCTTTATACCCTAAAAAGCAAACTAGTCTAAAGTTGTCCAAATTTCTGAGATGATGCATTGTCCCTTCTTATTATTTTTGACAAGAATTGTTCATTTTATTGTAAAATTCTGGATTATATGGTCTGAGTAGAAAAGAAGAATCCTTGATGAGAATTATTATCTATTATATTATGCTGAGATTAAAATGTCTGTTATGGTATCTGGGAACTACACCAAGCACAGGGAGCGGTATGTTCATGCCTTTCTGAAAAGCGTTAGTACAATGAGGATACATGTAATCTCAGTTAAAATTTGAATTCTTTTCACTATTTATATTCTAAAAACCTTTAAGTCACTTGCCATGATTTTGTTTTAACAAAATAATCTTTTCTTTAATCTACCAGTTTTTTTTATTTATTTTTATTTATTTATTTATTTTTTTTTTGTGCCTTGATCCAACCATTTTGTTATTCTCTTGATTATTCACAGTCTATTTGAACATTTCTTAATATCCATCTCTCTCTCTCTCTCTCTCTCATTGAATATTTGTCAGCTCACTCCCCTTTCTTAAGTGAAAAGATTTGGGCAAGATTTCTTTGAGATCAAATTACTTAGAATGAGGCCAAAAAGTTTTCACTTAAATTACTGGTTCCTGAATTATGACCTGTGACCAACAAAACAAGAAATTATACAAAGTGGGGGAAATAAACTAATAAAAAACAGATTTTTTTTCATAATTTTTAGAATTTATATTTATCTTAGCCTGATGTTTCTGTAATCTGGTAATGACAGATAACTTAATTGGTGTTGACACTTGCAAACCACATTCATCTTTAGATGAAAAGGAATAGCTATCCTTAATTAACTGAATAAAAAAGTAATTATGAATAATGTTCTCTAGTTTGAATTATTTTTCGATCTACAATGTATAAATAACTCAAGTTTGTGTATCAAAATCTTTTTGTTGCTTCTAAAGTTCTTTGAACAAGAAAAATCTGGGGACAACGGCTTTCAATTGGCAAATTAAAGTTTGAAAATCACAAACGACTTTTGGTAGATATATATTTCCTTTTAAGTTCAATTTGTTCATTTGGAGTGAATGTGAATTAATGAGACTCTTTAAGGAATTTTGAATTTTTACCATATTGAATGTGTATTGTGGTGCAGTGGATAGAATGAGAGATCAGAGAGTCAAGTTCAAATTCCAGTTGAATTTGTTTCATTTACTTGCATGCAAATACCTTTAAGAAAAGTATTAATCTATTTAATCACTCCAGCTATGGGTCAAATAACAAGACAGTTTGGGTTCTATAGCCTTGATTGGTAACCAGCCTATTACAGAAAGTAATGGGAACTTAATGCAGGAAAACTTTCTGTTCAGTCAGTTGTGTCTCTTTTAAAACATGATCACCCAAGCATGTTTCACATATGGCACTTAACAGATTGACTAACCATGTTATGATAAAGAATATTATTCAGCTTTCTCAAGGTGGATTATTAGCATAGTACCCATAAAAAATTATGGTATTATTTTTATGACTGTTACATTTTCATTTCTCTGAATATTTAAAATTTCTAAATGTTATTTTTGTTCTTGTTTCTCAGTCACTTTATTTCCTTCTCGTATCAAATGGCATCTTTGATTCAAAAATTCAAGGTCTTAAAAAAGTCAATTTTCAATCACATATATTTTGTGTTTGTATATGTGAGAGACTAATTCAACTAATAAGTTGTCCAGTTAAAATGTAATGAAATTTAAATCAATTTTACATTTAATTAAAAAAACAATAAATTGGTGTTAGCTTTTAAAAATTATTGCAATATTTTAAAATCTTAGTGTAAAAACTTAAAACTCAAAGAAGTGAATAAGTGAAGATTAACATGACAGCTGTCTTGTAATTCCAAGAAATGTTAAAATTGTTTGCTGCTGTCTAATATGTGTTTAACACATTCATATCATTTAAAAGAGGAAAATATATTTAAGTGACTCGTTGAAATAATTACAAACATAAAACACAAATTGAGCAAGAAGTTTTAAGTTTGTATTCCAAAATTTATTTTACACAAATATTTTAGCAGAATTGCCCTGGCCTATTGGTATTCCACTTTTTCTGCTTGTCAAGAGGGTCAGGCATTTTGAATCAAGGCAGCATTTATATAAATTCATATTTGCTTTCGCATGACTAGCACAACTCGGTGACGTCTGCGTTTGTATAAGATTACACAGATTCCTTTATTTTAATACAGTTTCATTTAGATTTTAACCATTTCTTCAGCTGCCATTCTATCGTTGGAATTATTTTCTTTTTATTCAGATTATTGTTATTTTCATATTCTCGTGGTACTTTACTTTCTTTGAATTTATTTTATATCTGGTCTTTTGAAATTGTTTTGTAATCCCCCACCCCTGAACTTTCATTATCACTTTTTTTCTTTAATGGGAAAGTGTTCATGAGAAATAACCAAAACAGAAGTGAGAAAATGAAATGATAATCTTTAAAACATCAACAAAATACAATAATCGCCAGCTGCATGAGGTAGGTAATCACTGCTAGGGGTGAACTGCTAGACAGCAATATCGGTATTTAGCTGCCTCCCCACTTGAGACAATATATGACACAAGGCCTTTTTAATGTGGGTAATTTGAGTCATATAGCTCAGGTAAAAATTGAATGTCTACTTTCTCCAGATGAGACTCTACACTTCAACAGAACTCCAATAGGGGTTACTCTCTGCCTTTGAGCAGACAGCCTGACAATGTCAGACAAGCATCTGAGTGATGTTAATCACTATACGGCAATATCCCTCACTCACAATAGTGTCCAACACATTTATGAGGATTGGGACACGCCCATTAATGTTCATAGGTACGTATATATAACAGTAAGATATTCTTGACATGGTAACCTTCTCAAAACAATTTTGGAATAAGAGATAAACCAAAAGAAGTTTGAACAATTTTAAAATTCAGAAATTAAACTTTATCATTATTGCATAAATTATTCAAACTAATATTCCCGTCTTAGTTATTTTGATGAGTTGGGGTATTAAGGCCTCTTCAGCCCAAACATGTTAAGTGACTACTGATTGAGCTAGGAACCCAGCAGTAGTCACATGTTTGAGTTGAAGAGGAATTGATACCCCAGCTCATCAAAATAATTAAGATGAGGATACTAGTTTGTCACCTTGATACCCTAGTGCACAAACACAAGAGCAAATCTCTTGAATATCTCTAAAGATATCTGCTATATAATGAATTCTATATATTATTATTATTTATTTTTTATTAAGTTTTTTCTCAAGCTATGGGTTAAATAGCAGGACAGATTGGGTTCTATAGCCTTTGTTGGCAACCAATCTACTGCAGAAAGTAATGGTAACCTACTGCAGAAAAATATTCTGCCCAGTCAGTCATGTCTCTTTTGAGACATGATCACCCAAGCATGTATCATGTATGGCCCTTAACTGACTGATCCCATTGTCTGAATGTATTATTTACCCATATAATAGTTTCTACTCTAACAGATTGTTTTCTCGCCCTTCCCATTTGTGGAACTCCCTTCCATTCACTTGCTTCCCTGATAGTCATGATCTCCAAAAGTTTCACTGCAGCATCAATTGCCATCTTTTATCTGCTTAATTTTAATCTATCTTTTATCTTTTTTTCAACATCCCCTGTACCTTTTTTTTCTCTCATTGAAACCCCCTGTGCACCAGTAGCAGATTTGCCTTGCTTTGGGTGAAATGATGATAGTAAAAAAAAGCATTTACCTTAAACATGAATGTGCAATGCTTTTTTCAAAAACTTGGTGTTTGGACAATTTGAAGTATACATTTGGAATTAGTATAACATTGTTTGTCATGGGAGCAGATGACCCTTTTTTTTTTTTCTTCTCTGTGTGATACGAGAGAGATTAGGTAAATATGTCAAGCTGACTTCCCCAAACTTTCAAGTCCACTTTGTGATACGTTTGCTTCCTTTACTGTCTATTTTCTTCATCTAATAATAAACATATTCCTGATAAGAGCTTCTGATAAAAATATATAAATAGTTCTACATCGATAGCTTTACATTCAAAGGATAGAAATAGATGATATATACAAATAATAGCATCTATTTTAGATATTAATGTAATATTTGGGTTAATTACAGAAATCTAAAATTAAAATCTGCTCACAAAGAACAGTTGGAATAAAAATGTTATTCTTTAAAAAATACAATGTAAATAAAGCATGTATGAAAAGCTAATCTTCTGATTATCATAACTACTGAACTGTCTGATCCTCACTGGGTGCCTAACATTGACGATTTTTGTGCTAAACTAAGTAAAGTTTAGGACAGTTGCCATTCAACATCAAACAGGGATTGATTCCAGGAAACACCCACAGATTTTTTTTAAAAATCGCAGATACTCAAATAACTGATGTAAAAACACAGTATTTGTACATAACCCAACACACGTCATCCCCCCATATATTTTAAATAATTTTCAGATTACTAATAAAAACATCTCAACTGGAGCATAAATTGATTACATCAAACTTAGTATAAACGTAATGAAAAAATTTGTTTTTTCAGTCAGCAGTTTCTTGTCTACAAAACTCTGGAGCTGAGGTGCTCAATGTAATATCAATCTGCTAAGTGAAAAAATAATATTTGTATTAATCAGGGGTAGAGTCGCTGACTGACGCCAATTCGGTCGGGTTTCGAGCCTGGGTTATATAGCAGTCGGAGTCTAACCGTACTGATGAGCTGTGATACAGCGAAACAGATCTGTCTGCGGATGACAATATATATATTTTGTTTCTAAACATAAACCGTTAAGTATAAGAGACACTGAATGTCTATTATGTTTAATCATGAGCCGTTCTAAACATCGTATTTTGGCTTTATTTTCACCTGAAATTAAAGCCAAAATACGATGTTTAGAACGGCTCATGATTAAACATAATAGACATTCAGTGTCTCTTATATTTAACGGTTTATGTTTAGAAAAATATCTACTGCCTCGATACACTATATATATATATATATATATATATATATATATATACACACACACACACAAATCAATAACAAAGTGTAAAATTGTGTGTAAGACATTTCATTCTCTAGAAGGAATTCCTCAGATTAAAGTAAAATTTTTATTGATAGAATTCTATCTGTGTAGGAGTAGGAGGTAGAAGTATAACTCAAGTATGCACCATGAGGCGACTTCTTTAATGCACCTCAGTAAATAATGGATGTTAATAGTTTTCTGTATTTATGTAGCATCTTATATTTGCATGTCAGCAATATGCATGAATAGGATATATAAATTTGTTTTAAAATATATAAATCTGTATGTCATATTCTCATATATATATATATATATATATATATATATATATATATAATAATAATATTAATAATTGTTATATTTCAATCCGTCTCGAAAAACCCACCGAGTATAAATTCGGAGGGGAAATAAAAAAAGAAACAAACTAAGTACTTGAACATACGTCAAAATACTTGTTGAAAAGAAAAAAAACCCGAGACGAGAAGCCTAACACTAAAGCGCTCAATACAATAGTAGAGCAAACAAATAAATATATATATATATATATATATATATATATATATATATATTCCATTTGTAAATGAGTTATTATGTGACCTAGGTTTCTACCTAGGTCACGTAATAACTCGTTTACAAATGGAAACTATTCAAAAGTTCTACAATATAATTGTATTGAACACTTTTTAATACAAAATGTGCACTGGTCTAATCTTATTATGACCAAACACTAAGTAATTAAACAATCTCTCTCTCTCTATATATATATATACACACACACATACACACTGCTAGAAGCTTAATGAAAGGAGGGGAACCAGTTTCAATCCTTCTTTTTTTAGGGGTACTATTTTAAATCATCTATGATCCTAACTTTGAGTTTATTTTAATTTTATTTATTTTCATTTTTTGTATGGTTCTTTAGACAAGAGTTGTGATGTTGTAGGTAGTGTAGGAGGAATTTGATTAATTTGTTTTTGTACATGCAACCATACCACACCTCTTGTCTGTAACCAAAAGATTTTATGTAGACCTCTAAACACCCATGACACACAAGCCCCACCCTTGTCATCATGGTGTAGGTGTACCATGAGTTAAAAATTCTCACACCTTTAATCTTATTATGGAACACTGTTCTATATGTCCAGAACATTCTTCAATCTGTTGTGTCATTTCTGGAAACATGATGGTGGTAAAGACACTAGATATACTGCCTGATATGCTTTGCAAGATATTTGACAACTTCCCTGGCTCGAATAATCCCTAACCCTCATATATATATATATATATACACACACACACACACACACACACACACACAGGGTTGGTATGGATGGAATGAAATTCCATATCCAAAGAAGCACTATTCTTAAAAAAGTGCTCAATATAAAGTAGAGTGAATAATATTTATTTAGAATTTATAACATAAATATATTATAATTTCACTATATAGAAATTTAAATATTCTTATATTGGATAGCCATTTTGACGGGTAAATTTAAACAACCCTTCTCAGCGAGACCAAAAAGCAGTTTTTTTCTCTTTTCATATTTATGACATATATTGAGTACTGTTGATACACTCCTTATTTTGAAACCTGAGCATACATGCCTCTGTGTGTGTATATGTATATCTAGCTAAACTTATTTATAAATGGAACTTTGTGCATCTGTCTGTCTGTGTGTGCGTGTGTGTCCATTACCTATAGACTCCGAAACGGATGAACCGATTTTCTTGAACATTTACACAGTTGTACTATAAGCGTCTGTGAGTGTTCTTAGCTAGGTTTTGTGTCGAGGTACCCCAGATAAATATCAAAAATCGATAATCAAAAAAATCGGGTTATAGAAGGAGTGGTCCGATTTTAATCAAATTTGATACACTCATAGACAAAGACATAAGAAATGATATTCAGAAGTTTCAAGATTGCAGTTCTTACAATAGTGCAGAAAATCAATAAGATATATATATATAAAAGGCAAGATGTTTGTGTGTGTGTCTGTTTATCTGCCTGTATGTCTGTATTTTTTTTCAGCCCTTTTATTTTAGTTTTTGTTTCGGGTTTGGCTCTAAGTAGGTATAATTGTAGTTCTTGGTCTCAGCCATGATACCATTTACTCAGAGGACTTATTTAGCCTTCAAAATTCAGTTTACAACGAAAAAAACTTATTTGATATCGATACCAGGAAATCAAGATTTGACTTTTAGCCATTCATTTTTCTTTCAGTCTACGGTTTCTCTTTAACTGGAAACAACTATTGTTTTGTAGTCTTTCATGCCAACGTCCAAAGAGTCTGAGCTCCAGGACCATGGATTAGTTTTAAAGCTTTCATTACACCCGAGCAATGCCGGGTTATACTGCTAGTCTATATATATATAGAGAGAGAGAGAGAGACTGTATGTGTTTGTGGATTGTCACTTTGATTAGCATTCATGATTACATTTATCTTAGCCATAAATTCCAAGCATAAAGCAAAGAAACATTTGAAAAGCTATTTTACTGAATATGAACCAAGTAATCAAGGTTTCTTGTTTGGTTATCACAGCCCACTGACTTTACCCCTACTCCACCATGTTTAGTGTTGCACTAAAGTAGGAGTGACTTTTTAAGCAGAATATTTTTTTATATCAAATTTCTTTTAGCAAGTTTTGTCATTTATTCTGTATGTTATGGATTGAGAAGTTTGGGAGGAAGTCCTCATCATTTGTTTAGAATTAAGGTATCCATTATCAGAACAGGTTGTCAGTTGTAATATATCATAATGCTATACATTTTTTTTTACAATTCATTGGATATTTTAATCATTTCAGCTACAAACTTCTAAGTTGCAACTGAATTTCCCTTTGTTTATTTCTTATCTTAAAAGGGTTTTTTGTTTTTTTGTTTTTTTAATGGACAAGAAATAAAATTAATAGATAATATATAGATAAATTAATGTAAATTCGGATAAAATCAATTCTCTTAGATAAGTTGCCTAGACACTCCCACATTTGTACTTATATAGACCACTGACTGTGTAGAATTTGTATGTTTATGTATTTCTCTTCACAAACATCCTGGCAAAATGTTGGCATTAAGGTGTGGCACTTTAGATCTTTGCCAAATTCTTCCATAACTAGCTGTCCTTTTGGAATAAGTACCACAAGCAAATATATTTACAATATATGTGTTTGTACATATGACTGTTATTGAGAGGAGAATTGATAAACCTCTTAGATGTTTCTTTAC
This sequence comes from Ascarosepion bandense, assembly GCA_037127315.1. Lineage (NCBI taxonomy): Eukaryota > Metazoa > Mollusca > Cephalopoda > Sepiida > Sepiidae > Ascarosepion > Ascarosepion bandense. The sequence continues at coordinate 1,133,362 of JBBBDQ010001069.1, forward strand.
ATAATAAATTTCATTACATGGTAAATTTATTATACATGTGACTTCAAAGAAATTTCTTGATTCTCCTCCTTCAATAATCAAGAAATGTATCAACTGCTCTATTCATTATGTCAGTGTCTCCCCCCCCACACACACCTTCCACCAATTATAAGTCTGGACAACTGCTTTTCTGTGGACAATAGGCTGCCACTATTCCAGTTTAGAAAAGGCATGTTAAGACAAAGTGTGATGCTGGATTTCTCCTTTTTCTTTTTTTTTTTTTTTTTTAGATAAAGTAAATCTTTGTTTATATTTTGCATCAAAGAGAAAAGTCCAGAAAATACAAGCACATATTTATGTCCAGCTGAATGATGCATTTTCTTTTCATTGTATGGTTAGAATAAGCTTATCAGGTTGTGCTTGTATGCACATTTCTCTCTCTCTCTCTCTATATATATATATATATACACACACACAACCACATGTTTTGCTGTAAATGATGGGTCTACCAGGTGGGTGGAGATCAGGTTGATATGACTTTGTTTGTTCAAAGGGTTAGGAAGAGGGGGAGATGTTTAGTTTTGTTTTTCAGCTTCTCATTTGGGAATTTTGTAAAGACCTGTTAGTGATGCTGTATGCATCATTTAGTCGCAATACCCCTCATGGGTCCAATCAAAGAAAACAAACACTCGTTATTCCACATCTCAACTTACTTCTGTTCCCACCCATCAACAGTGAATTTACAGTGAGTTTAAAAAAAAAAAATTTACACTTTACTGGCTGAGAATAGAACAGTCACTCACCTGGAACCTTGATTGAAAAAGATAAATTCAATCCCATCCCCTATTGTTATTGTGTTTTTTTTGTTTTTTTTTTTTTTGTTTTTTTTTTTGTTTTTTTTATGCTTTAATGAAAAAATTTTATTTTAAACTCAAAATTGAAAATCTTTTTTATAATATTGTGTAGTTTTGGACTAAGTAACAGCTAAAGATAAGAGATAGATGTGTGTGGGTGGTGCAGTGGGTATTGGCTCGAGATGAGAAATCGGAGCGTCTAGTTCAAATTCCAGTTGAATTCGTTGTATTCACTTACACGCAAATACCTTTGGGGAAGGTATTAGTCCATCTCTTCCCTCCAGCTATTGATCAAATAGCAGGACAGATTGGATTGTATAGCTTTGGTTGGTAACCAGCCTACTGCAGGAAAATCTTCTGCCCAGTCAATCATGTCTCTTTTGAGACATGATTGCCTAAGTATGTATCATCTATGGCACTTAACTGACTGAACAACTAAAGCTCAAATCTCTAGTTTGGTGATAGAGCATGTTGACCCTGGAATTTAAGGTTCTAAGTACAGGGTAACTATTTCATCATAAATCTTGTCAGTGGAACAAAAAATTTGATTTTTAATCTCTTCCTTTTTTAAAGAGTAACCAAATACTTGAAAAATCTACATTTTATTATTAAAAAGTATTTTTTCACTTTCATAATCTTCTTTTTTCTTTCATAAAATTTTCTATGATCAAAATCGAAATAAATCCATTGTTTGATACAATAAAAAGTTTTTAAATCTCAACTTTAATATAAAGTAAATCTAAAATTTCTTGACTGTATGAAACTAAATTGATATAAAATTTAAAAGCTTATCTCTTTATATTGCAATTTAACATCATTAAATATTTTTCACTTTCAGCAAACATTTTTATTCTTAAATAATTATCAATTACTATCTCTGTTCTCTGATTGTTGTTACATTTGATAGACAAAATAAATATGCAAATGTAATAATCATTATGGGAAATTGGCGAGTATTAATTTTTTACTGGTCTTTCTTTTAAATCAAATTTTTTATTTTCTGGTTATTATTGATAAAAAAAATATTAGTAAAAAAATTCATATATAAAATGCAATCCACACACACACACACTCGTGCATATTAAATCATGAGATGGCAGTATGTAAAGGTAATGGTAGGTAGCACCACTTTAGCTTGAGGTCATGGAAATGTGCAGGTCTAATTCAGTTTATGCTTTTTTTGATGAGTCAGTATGAACACCTGCTAGGCTGCTCATATCAAAGTGACATGAATTGTTGGAGTTTAAGAAGTGGGGTTATGATAGTGTGGATGACGAACAAAAATAATCTTGCATTTCTGTAATTGCGATGACCTTTGACATCCCTCGATTTACAGTGTCACATATGTATGATGGAAGATATTACTGCACATGTAGCCAGTGCAGTGGCTTATCGTGGGTCCTTAATGATTGTAACCAGATGCATCTTCCTAGAATTGTTTGTAAGAACTTACAAGTAACACTGTTGCAGATTTCATCCACATTCAATACAGAATTGGTGCATCATTCTTTACCTTCTGTGCGATGTTTAAGGTTGCTCATTATTATCAGAATGCCAGACATAGCTTTGTGACAGAACTAATTGAACCCTGAAGAACTGGCAAATGTTTGGTGTGGTCCAATGAGTCATGGTCTAATTATTTGGGGTCAATAATAGTGTTTGGGTGTGGTGCAGACCTGATGAGGCTATGAACCTCAGTTGTCAACAAGGCACTCTACAGGCTTTCATAATAGTGTAAGGTGTGTTCACATGGCATGAGCTGGCCACCACAATGTTGCATTACTTCCTAATCATTTGCAATTATTAATGAACTCCAACAACAATAGATTGATCCCCAGCAGGATAATACATTGGGTCGTTATGCTAGAGTTGCCTGGAATTGCTTTCATGAGTATCTCCTTGTTCATTGTTTTGAGCACTGCCAAACATCTATGGGATGTGCTGAAGAGGCCTATTTTCCTACACAAGATCCTGTGTCTACAAATGTCAAGGAGTGGTGGGCAGCTATCTAGACAACATGACTTAACATCTCTTCAGAGTCAGTTCTTCCAGTCAATTAATGAGATCAATGCCATGTCAAATTAGCACATTACCAGGTTAGAGCAGCTCCTATGCAATACTTAATAAATATCGCATAGCTTTTGGTACATCTGTGTGTATATTTACAAACATGTTCCTGGAGGAGGGCGCTTCTTGGTCAGACTGATATATACCTTGCATCTATATATATAATCATTCTGTTGAGGTATAACACTTAAAACTTTGAATTTTGAGAAAAGTCCATTGATCCATAAGTAGTTCTTTTGGAACTACTTATAGTCTGTGTTTTGAACCCAGTATAAGTTGGAATTTTTATGCTAATATTTTTCTTTATTTTTTTGGTACACCTTAGAAGATTGAAAACCAATTTTCCTTATAAATACTCTAGTTTTTAAAAGGTTACTCCTAAAATGTTTTGTAGAATGGCTATGAGATATCCAGAAATATTTATTTAATATTAACAAAAATAGCTTAACTGAGCCTTAGTCCCCCTTCAAAGTAGTTCCCTTAGAAGCTCATATGTCTATCCCAGTTTCCCTTTCAAATTTGAAACCAGTCTGTAAAGTCTCTTTTTGGAATGGATATCTGCTGTCTTGTGTTTCCTTTTTCTTGCGTTCATAAGCATTTTATCAATGCTTTGGGAAAATTTAGAAGTTGCAAAAAGCCAAATCTGGACAGTCTGACACACATGTTGGTGATGCACCGGACACAAAGAAAATATCGTTATGTTCATTAATAATGCAATAGTCATTTAGTACACAAGCTCACTCAATGATATCTCGATACTAATTCAACACTAGAGTGCCAATTTGTGGAAAGGTTGCCCCTTATAAGATAACTGGATACCTTCTATACTGGATGTACCTTGGACCTTGAACTTAGTTTCTTTTTTTTTTTTAACGGATCTCTTTGCCTGATTGGAGATCTCTTTCTGAATTCTCACTCTACATTATCCACGACTTCTGACCTGGAAATTGTGACCAGTAAAACTCTCAACTTGAGCCGGGAGAGCAGGGAACATGCTTTTACAATGATGAGTATTGTCTATTAGATAAAAAGTCAATGAGTTGTTTTTTTTTCTCTCTCTCTCATATACACACTTAAAAATCTTTGTCACTTTTATGAGTTATTGTAAAAAGAAAATAAAAGCAACAATTGTCTGCTTCACTTGAATAACTGCCTAGTTTCAGTCAATTACTATGCGTTGTATTCTCAATACTCCATTGAACAAAGAGAGTGTGTGACTTTAACCTGGGAAATTCTGCTACAAACTAAAAACAATCTTTTTTTTTTCCTCCTTGTGCACTAGAATTTTTTGTACTGGTCTTTGTTAAAGAAAGAAAAAAAGACTTTTATTTTTAACTCTCATTCAGCCTGAACATGTATTTTTTATGGTTTGTGTGCTGAAGGTGCAGATGTCCTGATGGTTAAATACTTGGAGAATGGAAGCAAATGAAATTAGTTCAAACTCTGGCTTAGACAGGTTCTATTAACTTTGTACTGATGTCCTTGGAAAAGGTATGAATCCACTTCTTGGCTGCAGGCAAAAATGATAGAGTAATTAGAGATTTTTAACCTTGTAAGGTAATCCATTTTGGGCATTGGGTTATGGTACTCAAGCATGGTAAAAATTTACTTGTTGCTGAATCAGCAACAGCATTACACATGATGGTTGCAATTTTATATTCTGCAAAATTTCTACAGGAATAAAAATAATTGCATATGCACATGTAGACTATTAATACAACAGTACAAATTCCAGTTCATTTTGTGCAAATAAATGCCTTTCTTAAAAGCCATGAGTCCGTTTTTTATTTTACTGTGTTCCATTGCTAAGTACCTTGACAGAACATCTCTTTACAAGCATGTCATGATTGTTAACTAGACAGTGGATAATTGAGCATTTTCATTAGATTTATCATCTAATAACTGCCTTATCTAATCAACAACAACAAAAATGAGATAAGAATTTGCAAACTTATTAAGAACTGGTCAATTTTTAAAAGACTTCAATTCTTTGGTATTTTATCTCTTGTTTTTTTTTTTCTTGTCTACCAGTGTAAAGTTGCTTTGTATGACTATTTTGTGACGTCACTCACTATTGAAGAAAATATGTTCCTTTTAAGGACTGATTACAAAATCTATGACTTTGTTTTGATCTAAAATCAGTTTTTTTTTTTTTTTCCATTCATGTCAAAATCAGTCTTATCTTTCTACTAGGTTACACAACCACTAAACAGTAACTATACAAGCAAGTATATTTATTTTGTATATATGTGTGTGTGTGTGTTCCATAAAGCTCTTTCTTTACAGCCTCTTGTCTTTTTCAAATAACCATAAAAGTAGAATCAATACCCAGGATTTGTGGTCATCCATAGTGTTGATTTGGATCGAATGACATATTGTTCAGTGTTTAATGATTGGTTCAGTGTAAGGAAAAGGTCTTTGGTGTTTTTGATATTCTCATCTTTTCTATATTCTCATCTTTTCTATATTCTCATCTTTTCTATATTCTCATCTTTTCTATATTCTCACACATACATAAAATTCCAAGTGAAAATAAAACTAAAAAGTTCCCCTTTATTTTTCACAACAATCTTTTTAAAAATTCATTTTCAGCAATAATTTGTGGATTTCAATATTCTTGCTTAATATCTGATTATGAGCTAATCACTAGAACTTTACAAATTCTGTTTTAATCTTTACAGTATGTCTTTCTCTATTGTGTAAAAGGGAGTTTTATGTTTATGGATTTTTTTTTTTCTCTCTCTCTTCCTTCCTCTTTTGAAAAAACCTTTGTCATCTACTGAAATATTGTTCAGCTTTCAAGTTATTAGAGTTCTTTCACTTTTTTTTTTTTTTTCACAACTGATTTACATAAAAAAAAACATTTATACTTCAGAATTCGATATTTCCAACATTGAGTGAAAAGAGACTTACTGAACAAGATTGTTTTTATTTTTGGTAATTTTTAAATGAAGAATTTACTCTTGTCATTTCTTAATAATTCTATCAGTTGTTGTAGTTACCACAAAAAGTGAAAAACCTTTTAACTAAAAAAATAAATGCTGTCAAAAAGGACATAAAATAAGTTTTATAGAATGTATTCTACTCTGAAAAAGAAACCCCTTTTGATTAATACTCTACATATTTTCCCATCATTTTGCTTTGATGTTGTATGACATGGGACCATTCTTTTAATGAGACCCTACACTCCAGCTAAATGGAAAAGGAGGGGACAAATATTGCCCAGTTATTTTGCTATGCTACAGGCATTAATGAATAACCCTGTCTATACTCCCTATAGGAGTAATATGGCAAATTTGCACCCTAGAAGATCCAGTCTTCTAGAACTAGACATATACTCCATGTTGATAAATGCTTATAAATGGACAAAGCTGTCAGGAAAATATGAGTTTTATTTAGCTTGTTGAAAGTGAATTTCAACATCTTTTTTATTAAGAGCTTGTAATTTTCAAATAATGCTAAAATATGATTTAATGTGTCAAATAATGACAGTAGTAATGTAATAATGTATGTGGAAAATGCCTAGAAGGACTTTGACGTTCACTGAATTAAAAACAAATTATTTCTGTGATGGGCATAAATGATAAATTAACTCTCAGTTTCTTGATGACGGATATCTTTCCTAAGAGATTGGAAGATGCCATGTTTTAATTCTTGAGTATCCTTATTGCAAGAAGAGTTACTTGACAGCACCCATCTCCTTTTCATGTTAACAAAGACAGATAGTACATAGTTTTATTAATACAATTAAATCTATTTACCACGTGTAAGAGAAAATTCTAAATTAAAGTCAAATATCCAAGGAATTCAAACAGAATATCAAAATAAAATGCCATGCATTTGCCACTTGTTCTCACTACTTATGAGATATACCATTGTTTTGGTAGCAGGAGACATGTTCACTTGTTGATCATAACATTTCATTAGTAGTTTGAGAAGATCAGGTTGTTTCACAGATATAGTTACTTATAGTTTGTTATATATATTTTCTAACATCAGTAGAAATTAATAATAAAAATAATGTAAAAAGGTCTACATTGATTCGTCTATGTTAATCCAAGTCAATGCATTTGAGCAGATATTTATTTCAATGTTTTGCATGTGGTCATCAATTTGCTTCTTAAATGTTTTAAGATAAGTTTTTCTAAAAGGTATAAATTACATCTATTTCTTTTTTCCTTTACTCTTCAGTCTTGAATTGAGTTCTCCCGGTGGCTGGCATGTGGATACACTGCATATATATAACACGCTAAAATTTCCTCCTCTTTCAACCATGTGCCGATAGCTTAGGGGTAGGCACTCTGACGGACATTAAATCGGTTAAGTTTGGATCCTGGATGGAAGCAAGTGGATGTCTAGCCACAGTGATGAGCTGTGATACAGTGAAACAGGCTTGTATGTGGATGACTAATATATATATATATATATATATATATATATATATATTAATCCTATGTCAGTAGAAATTAATAATAAAAATAATATAAAAAGGTCTACATTGATTCTTCTATGTTAATCCAAGTCAATGCATTTGAGCAGATATTTATTTCAATGTTTTGCATGTGGTCATCAATTTGCTTCTTAAATGTTTTAAGATAAGTTTTTCTAAAAGGTATAAATTACATCTATTTCTTTTTTCCTTTATATATATATATATATATATAAGATGGTTCTTTTTGCCTGCATGGGGTAAAGTACTGATTTGAATCCTGCCTAAGAGTACATTTTCTAAGTTTTCTTGAACGTACAGTCTGGTAGGCGAAATGAACATTGTTTAAAGATGTTGTGACCTTTTTGTAGTGTCTACTCAAATATGGGTATCTGCTTAAATAACATATGAGGTAATGCACACATACACGCTCGCACGCACTTCTGTTGGAAAATTCTCAGCCCAACCCAATTCCCAAAACCTGACCAAACACCAGATTTTTTTAAATTAAAAACATCTTTTTGAGAAGATCATGAGGTTTTTTTTTCACCCCAAGCAAGACAGTACTGCCACTGGTGTACAGGTGGCTACATAAGAGGGGAGTTAAGAGAAATAGAAACTGGTTACAGGAGGTGTCAGAGACTAGGCAAGAGAAGGATGGGAATACTGGTGGTGGGAAGAGAGTTGCATGAGAGTAGAGTTGAGAAAGGAGAAGAACAAGATTCAATGGAGTGCTGGGAAAAGAATAAGAGAAGTATGGGAGTCAACGGGATAAGAGACGGGAGTTGACATTGTATTTAAACTCTTGGAGATTGTAGCTATCAGGGAAGCCAGTATATGGAAAGGCATTCTACAGGCAGGAAGTGCAAGAAAAGAAGCTGATAGAGTAGAAATGGCAGCTGTAAAAGGTGGGACCTTGTTGCCAGTCTGGTTGTTCGAGTAAGTTCTTGCAGAGGAGCACCAGGGAGCTATGCTCATCAGAGCAGAAACGCTGACACCTCCTGTAACCAGCAGGAACCAGGAAAATATTTGTAGAAGAGACAGAGGGAAGCCACTATCAGTGAGAATGTTCCTTTAAAAAATTAAAATAATTTTTGATTTGGGATTGAATCAAAAAATATTTGTACATCTAACCATAACCCTGGCACTACAGGTGAAAGTAAAATGTTGTTTTTTTTTTTTTTGTAAGGGAGAAATATTAGTTTTAACCTTTTTATAGAGAAATTTGATCATATAAGCAAATGTGTGTGTGTGTGTACACACACACACACGTTTTCATGCAATACCATGCTATCAAATTTTGGCAATTAAAAGCTGATTGCTTTAAGTTTTTAAATTTTGTTGTAGGCTGCATAGAATAGATACTTTTAGACTTTGGTGTATAAAAAAATATATTAATATTAATTATGCTCTTAATTTAAAATAAAATTTCTTTCTCTAAAAATAAAACCTTTTGGTGTTTTTAAAAAAAACTTAATCTTCAAAAGGGTTAATGTCTACTTTTCAGCAACAATTTCTTCATGACGATCTGTTTACCTGTTTTATATGAGTTTACATGGCAGAACATCTGGATTATATTTCTTTTCTTGTTATCGAATTAAATTTTAGAGTTTATCAACATATCTTCTATTTTTTTTTGCTTACAGCAGATGTTGAGTTTGCTGGCAATGCTCCCATTTCATGTTAGTTTTGCAATTGAAACCATCCTCAATAGTAGGTTGCATGTTTCAAATTTTTTTACTGTCTCATATTGAAAAATTTCTAAAACTTTTTAAATTTTTTGTTTAATGCAAATAAATGTAAAGAATTTTAATTACTAAAATATTGTGAAATAGCAAAGATTTTTTGTTTATTCCTGACAAAATAGCAGTTGTATGGTGAAGCCCTTAAGGCACACTTCTTAGTATGGCTTGCTAATTTAGCAAAATCTCCCAGTGTCTTCTTTTTGTAAAAATAGAAATTGAATACACAAAAGAAAACTTTAACAATTTTTAAGTTTATAAAGATATCAACACTTTTGCATCTACTTAAATGTATACAATAAAATCAGAAAACAATTGTGATGTTCAGTACAGGAAGGTACTTTCCACTATGTATGTGAAATAAGCATAAGTGTTTATGTTAGATACTTTTAACTTCCTTTAAAAAAATTGAGTTGTTTATCTCAAATAGATCAAAAGTTATGACATTTTGAAAGCTAACAAACTTTAAACATGCCTTGATTGTTGTACTACTTTTGATATTAAGAGACTTATTTATTTACTAGAATAGTACTTATAAAAAAGAAAGTCTGGACTGTCACTTCTGCTTAGGGTGTGTGTGTGTGTGAGAGAGAGAGAGAAAGAAAATCCATTTGCCTGCTCCTTGAAAATTTGTTTCATGTGTAGATTTGTTATTGAAATGAGTAGCATTGAAAACTTCCAAATTGCACTAATGGACTTGTTGAACTTTCATGTTTGGCATTGATTTTGATATTTATTAAGCTTGTTTTTGTAAGTCACAGATGGGGTGGGGGAGTGATGTAGAAAGGTTGTGCTGTGCTAACCTTCTAAATAGGAAATGCTTGCCTAGCATGAGAACCTAGCTTTCAAAATGCTGGCCTTTTATCTTGGCTTGAACATCAAACTCTGACATTGGTGGAAAATAACTGCATTGTCCTCAAGACAATGGTTTAATGCAAAGATGTCCAAATTGTTTTTAAAGAGGGCCATATTTGATGAGGTAAATATATATGATGCTGCTTGGCATTCTTTGAATCATTATAATTAAATGCAAATGAAATATCTTATGAAAGATTTATTGAACATGGCATATTTTGATTTCTTTACCTGAATGACAAATTTAAACAGGTCTTACTGAAATTACTTAGCCTGTCATATTTGAAGCCCATACAAGGTGAAATAAAATATGTCTGAGAAAACAAAACTTCCCAGAAGCTCTAATATATAATAAAAAGTCATAATGTAAAACTAAAGCAATGAAAATGTCATACACAGAATTGAGACAACAAAAATAATTACATAAAACAAAAGAAAATTTTTTAAAATTAATATGGATGTAAAAATTCAACGAGACTTTGGTAGTGATGTCGCAATAATCAGTGAGGCCATATGAAAGCAGTTAAAAAAAAAAAAACAATGTAAAAAATTTAAAGGAAGAATTAAAAAAAAATGTTTTCCAAATGTTCTGTTTGGTGAGTTGGAGCTTTGTTCTAAAGTCAAAGATAAATATCAAGTGAAAAAAAGTTTTGATTCTAGTATTTAAACCAAAATGTAGTGTACTGTTTGCAGCCTTGGATCAAGTCGATCAAGAATTAGTCATACTTGAAAAGATGGGTGTAATTGAAAATATTGACCATTCCAGGTACAAAGCACCAGCAGTGAAAGTCGAAGAAAAAAAAAATTGTGTTGATTTTTCAATTGAGTTAAACAAATGTACAGAATCACATAATTTTCTTTGAACTTGATAATGGGTAGTTTTTGACAAATTAAACAGTGGAAAAATCTTTTTTGAAGCTGGATCTTTCTGAGGTGTATTTGCAAATACAATGTTCAGAGTGAATGACGTAAAATTTAGAAACTAGGGATTATGTAAGTTCAACAGACTTCCTTTCGGGATAAAAGTGACTCCAGCCATATTTCCAGAAACTATGGACACTATTCTTTGTAGATTGTGATTTTGCAGTTGCTTATCTGGATTGATAAATTGATTAAAAAGGTTTACCTAAGGAACAACATACAGAGCATATAAAAAGAATTTTTCAAAAAATATGAGAGTTTGGATTCAAACTCAGTGAGGTAAAGTGCAAATTGTTTCTCCTAAAATCAAGTACCCAGGACAAATAAGTGACAAAAATGTTCATCAACCACATCTGTTGAGTACAAGTGCAATTAGGAATAGGCCTTCTCCAATATGTGTTACTAGGCTACAAGTATTTCTAGGACTAGCAAATTATCATCAAACCTACAAACCTAATATGCAGAATTTCAGAGCTCCACTGAACAATTTGCTTAGAAAAAGCTTAAAGTGGGACTGATAAGTGTCAGGTGTTCAAAGGAATAAACAAAATACTAACATCAGACTGAAATCAAAAATTGTATTAGTTTCAGATGTTAGTGACTATGGTATAGGTGTGGTAATTCAACATAAAGATGGTGACAGCAATATAAAAGCCTCACTACTACTGGCAGAAAAAACATACAGCCAGATCAAAAAAGGTTTTAGTAATAATATTTGCAGTGAAAAAAATTTCATAAATGTATACATGGAAGGAGTTTTCATTTACAGACAGACCACAGACTTCTATCAATTTTTCTTTTGGAAAAAAGAAAAAAAAAGAATGCCTACACATACAGCAAATAAATTACAACACTGGGATAACACCACATTACGATTTTAGGATAGAATACCAACCATCCAAAAAATTAAGACATGCAGATAATTTATCAAGATTGATACCAAAAATACTGAATCATTTGAGGATACTGTTATTGCAATATTAAAAGTGAAATAGAAAGTAAAGATATATTATGCAATGTAGTAGGCGAACTACCAGTTACTCTGGAAGAAATAAAAGTAAAAATCGAACGAGACATGTTTTTGCAAATAAAAATCAATTAAAGCAAGATAGACTATTTTTAGAATGAAATAAGTGCAAAAACTAAATTCCATGGTTACAGTGAATTTTTTACATGAACTGTTTGCAAGATATGGCATTTTGGGTGTTATATTCTCTAATAATGGTATACAATTCACTGCTTACGAATTTAAGGAATTTTGTAAAATGTTCTCAATTGAACATATTATTGCCCCAACATATCACCAAAAGTCAAACTAACAAGCTGAATAAACTACGGGTAGAGCGCTTTGAAAAAAGCAAATAATGAAAAAGTGAGTGAAGAAGCACTAAAAAATTCTTGAAAGTTTACTAGATAACACCAAATCCCAATTCGCCATCAGGCATGTTGACAGCAGAATTGATGTTCGCAAGAAAAGTTAAATCAGTGTTTGACGAGTTGTTGCCAGATCAAGAAAGAATAAGAATGAGTGACAAAAAGGACGCAATTTTTCGGAATTAGTGGAAAAGTGTTTTTCAGGATATATAAAAATGGAAAAGGTGGGAAGACTGTGTAATAAGGTCACAAATTTAAAATAACGATTTATATGTTGGAAAGAAAAAAGTGAACACAAAAGGCATTAGAATCGGTTAAAGTAAGGGTTTACTGAAGAAGAACCTTTGCCAGTTCTGTATGATATCTTTGACGTACCAAAATCCCAAGAATTTGTTGGACATATGAGTACCAGAAAAAGGAAACATACAGAAAACTAGTGGTTGATCCAAAATGAACAAAATACAAAGTTCAGTATGTGTCAAACTTGCCAGAAAAAGGAGGAATAAATACTAAGAAATAAAATATTCAAGAAAATAAAAAATCTCAAAAGGGGGAGTATGTGGAGTAAATAACACAGTCCTAGTAACACAAATGAACAAGGCAAAGATGCCTTAAATAAAGAACAAGTTTAGGAACAGAGTTCCAAGAGAGTCCTGATAGAGTGTTTGTTAGACAACCATAAGAGTTGGTCAAGACGTAACATTATAACTGTTAAAATTGAGTTATAACAGATTGTCATTTTTCCACTTATATTTTCACATTAAAGTTATTATTTTATTGTTTAAAACTAAAACTGTTGGAATTCCAAATTATTTTACATGAATAAACTGAAAAGAAAAAGAACACTTTGTTTTGCTGCAGTTTTTCACTCATATATTGTATATGAAAATATCAAATTATTCCCAAATAGAACTTTAGTTGCAGTCTATATGATTTTTCATTATATTTGTTGTTGGTGGTGGTGTATGTTTCATTTTTCCAAAATATCATCTTTCAAGTTTGATAAATAACAAAGCTACAATTTTGCTTTTGTTTTAATTTTCTTGTTTTACAAGGAGTACTAAAAAGGTTTTTTTTTTTTTTTTTTAAGTCTAGCTGAGAGAGTTTGTAGAGTGGCTTTTTTTTCTATCCATAATCTGTTTTTCAAAATAACTGCTTCTCTGGACATAAGTAGTGAGTTAGTATGGAATTTCTCCTTTTGAGAGGAGAAAGTGCTGCAAACATTGACAGAAAATTAGTGAATTTTTAAGGAAAGGCTTCACTTGATGTAAACTCAGGAGATGAGTCGATAGAGTTAAAGGCAGCAGTTCTAAAGAGAAAAGAGAAATTGACCATGCTGATAGGTTCCACATGGGCTGCAAATAAGAATAAAGCCAAACAGGCTGTTGCTCGCATTACAATTCGAAGAAAAATTGCTCTTGTAAAAAACCTTCAGGTGAGCCATGGTCGTGCTTGCATTTTAGTGTAGTTGGTTAGTGAAAGGTTTTTGCAAAGTGGGTTCCAAAAGGCTGACAAACTTCATGAAAGGAAAGGTGATACATTATTTACATTGTTTGAACTGTTGACCTCATCTTTATTGCCTTGTTTATAATGTTTCAGCCATTGTACACTCCAGCCTTCTTCAGATGCTAGGAATTTCAAACCAAACCCTTTATTTTTATCTCTGGGATATATCATTCTCATTCCATGTGTAATGCCACTTCCGGTAGCCATGAAGCAAGCATGTAGCAGTTCACTGTCACTAAAGAAGTCGTTTTTTCTGGAAGAATGTTCAAGATATCTCATAAATCATAAATGATTCCAAACTGTACACTACTAATCATAAAGATTTGAACTTAACTTTCTTTGTTGTATATTTCTTGTATATTTGCATGCATCCCCAATAGATAAAATCTCCAAAAGTTTAAATGCAACATCAGTTGCCATCTTTTATGTACTGGACTCCCATCCATCTCTTATCTTTTCTTCAACATCCTCTGCATCTTTTTTTATTCTCTCATTGTAGCCCCCTTTGCACCAGTGGCAGTTCTACCTTGCTTAGGTTGAAATGATTATAAAAAGAAAACTGTTTACATGAGTTTCTTTCTTTCCAATTATACATAAAAATCGGAGCATATGTAGTTTGACAAATACAAACAAGGTTAAAAATACAAATATCTATGAAAATACTGATATTGTAAAATCTTAAGAAACGATCTATCATATCAGAAGAATGACTTAAAGCATATATTTTATTTTTGAAATCTATTTTAACAGAAAATTAAAACATTCAGAACATTACCTTAAAACAGAAAAGGAATGTAACAATTTTATTTTCATCTTTATATAACAGACCCTGGTTTCTAGGGGTTTCTTTGTTTAATAACAAAGAATCTGGCATTACGCATAACAAGAACAATAACGAAGGTTAGATGAGAAAGTACAGCATTGTCACACATAATGTTAATAACCCTGTGTGAAAATAATTGCAATAAGGGAGAGTGAATAACCAATAAGGAACAGAATTACTACACTCTTTTCATTCTCTCTCTCTCTCTCTATAAATGTCAATGCTTTATCTAAGAACTTTAGAAAGCTTACATTTATTGCAAAAATCATGGAAATTTGGTACAGTTTATTCAATTGTTGGAATTTGTGTTACATTTATTTGAAACAAATGCAAAGGATAGAAATTTAGTATCTTAAAACAACGAAGACAAATGTTAGATGTGGTGTTGAAACTAAACATTTTAACTTTTTTTCTTAATTTTTTTCATCATATAGTAAATAAAAAAAATTCTGTTTGTTGTGGGGCATCCTGTAATTAGCAATATTTCATCTAAGAACTCATGTATGTTGCATTAAGTTCTGAAAATGTTGTAGTTGCATTTTTTTTTTTAAACATTTATTTTTTTAACTGCCAATTATTGTATTGGTTCAAATGGGAGAATAAAGCTTGTTTAATATTCAACAAAACATGATTGATTTTCTGAAATTCAGACATGAGTCATCATTATTTCTTGTTGTTCTGAATAATATTTTCATCTTTGTCTTATGGATACTTTTTAAGTAGTGTGTTTTTTGACTTTCAAGTGTATAGTTCATCTAGTAAGAAAGTATTATTTTTGAAAGTATTCCCGATTGATAGGCACCTTGAACTGAATTAGTTCTAGTTCTGTTGCCAGAGGTTCCTGCAATCAGTATCAATTCTGAGTGTGTGTGTATACACACGCACACAGTTTATTCATTTCCTGGAAAGCCATGTTGTCCTGAATTCTACATTGGAGCCTGAACTTCACTATTCCAATGTTGGGCCTCAACCTGTATTGTGTGTGTGTGTGTATATATATATATATATATAATTTTTTTTTTTTATTTCACTCCGAGCAAGGCGGAAACGCCACTGATGTGCAGGGGGTTACATAAATGTTAAAAGATTAATTAGAAAAGAGTGAGAAGTACAAACTAGTTAGAAAGGAACAATAGAAAGCTGAGAATGCAGGTGCGATGACAGATACATAGGTGGAGAGAAAGGGAAGGTTATACGGGGGTGGGGAGAGAGCTAGAGTCCAGTGGTTAGTAGATGAGTATTGACTTTGCATTTAAATTTCTGGAGGTTGTAGCTGTCAGGAAAGCAAGAATATGGAAGCGAGTTCCACAGGCGGGAAGTGCGAGAGAAGAAGCTGCAGGAGTAGAATTGTCGTCTGCATTTGGCTAACCTGATTGTGAATGGGTGGGACCCAGTTGCCAATCTGGTTGCATGAGTAAACATCTGTTGAGGAGGCACCAGTGACTTAAGTTCGTCTGAGCAGAAGCCATGAAAGCATTTATAGAACAGACAAAGAGAGGCCACATTTCGACAGTGGGGAAGTGGCTGCAGTCAAGCCGCCAGATCAGTACCTATCACATTACAGACTCTCCTTTGGAGCCTGTTGAGAACACTGAGGAGAACAGCAGGGGCGCCTGACCATAAATGGCAACAGTACTCCATGTACAGACGGATGGTTGACTTGTATATATGCAGGATGGATTCAGGCAGGAAAAACATCCTGGATCAGCATAGTGACCCAACCTTCTTAGCAGTAGATTTTGCTATGGATTCAATATAGTGGTTCCATTTGAGGTCTGAGGACAGGGTAAGTCCAAGGAGGCATAGTGTATTGCTCTCAGAGAGAATCGCTTGGTCCATGCTTATGGGAGGAGGAGAGGTTGCCGGTAATGGTTGGCAGACAACAGCTTGGTCTTAGACGAATTGAAGTTGACAAGTCACTTCTTGCCCCAGTTCACCACAGAGTGTAGATCCAGTTCAAGGTCAGCAGCAAGATTATGTCTGTCTGCCACGACAGGTTTCTTACTGGTGCAGGAGTATATTGTAGTGTCATCTGCATAGATGCCTACTTGGGACTTGATCTCATCTGGGAGGTCGTTGATGAAAATAAGGAAGAGCATCGGGCCCAGGATAGAGCCCTGTGCTGTAGGATAAAGAGGCACACCCATTCAAAACGACCTTCATTTTGCGGTTATTCACAAAAGATTGGATTAGGTCAAGCAGGCGACCGGTAATACCGTAACCCCGTAGCTTGCATAGGAGGCCAGAGTGCCAAACCCTATCGAAAGCCTTGGAGATGCCCAGAGCAACCGTGCGAGCCTCGTCAGACTCATCAAGGGCCTGGAGCATGTACTCCGTTACGGTTGTTAGCATGGACCTGGCAAAGCAGAAGCCATATTGCCTGTCAGAGAAGAGTTTATGGGCAGTGAGATGAACTATTTCAGCATTGATTATGGCCTCAAATACTTTCCCGAATATCAGTAGAATATATATATATAATTTTGTAAGTAATAAAAATCTGCTTCTTCCACTATAATCCTATAATCAACCACTTTAAAGAATTCTTTTTCATGCAAATGTAAGTAAATTTCTAAAAGTCTTTGTCTATATTTCTGAGATGAGATAGTATTTATCTTATTCGAGCTATTGTCCTTATCTTGATTGCCATTTGTATGAATTTTAGCTGTTGTGCATTCCTGCCTTCTTCAGGTGCTAGGAATTTCAACCTTTATTACAATCACTGGGGTATATCATTCTCATTCCTTGTGCAAAGCTCCTTTTAGTAGTCATGAGTTATCTCCCTCTAACTTGACTTTCGAAGTTATTTCTTCCCCACTGTTGTAGCCTGGTATTGAACTTACAACTCTTTGGGTCAATCTCACTGGAACTAGCCAGCATCTATATCCTTAAGAATACATGGCCCAGTGGATATAGATGTTGGTTAGTTCCAGTGACTTGACCCAAAGCGTTGTGAGTTCAATACCAGGCTACAGCAGTGGTGAAGAAGTAACTTAGTCTGGTTAGAGGGAGATAACTCATGACTACCAAAAGAGGCTTTGCACAAGAAATGAGAATGAGATACCCCAGTGATCGTAATAAAGAGTTCGGTTTGAAATTCCTAGCACCTGAAGAAAGCCAGAGCATACAACAGCCGAAACATTGTACAAATGGCAACCAAGATGAGAACAATAGTCCGAATAATGTAAATAGTGTAAGTTTTTAAATCACCCAACAGGAAGCAGTGATTGATATAAAACCTTGTCGTGATGTAACAGAAAATTGTTTGTTTCTATGGATTTCTCAATATATTGATGTACTTGACTGTTTTCTCAGCTGATTATTTATTGTAACTGCTGCGGACAAGAAGCATTGTTGACATGACACATTTGATCGGAATCAAAAAATTCTGATAATGAAAATCCCAAAAGAAAGAAATCATTTTCACAGCTGAGAGACAGGCAGACATTAAATGAAGAAATCATTTCTCTTCAATGTTCTTCCTACATGTGCACTTGTATGTATTTGCCTGCTTAGAATTTCTCTTTTTATATGCTGTAGCCAGGAAAATTAGGGTCATTTCTTTTGAACAGAAATGCTATGTGGTCTACTGCTGAGGCCCAGTTGGTTTTGTGACATACATCAAAGGGATACTTTCTATCTAAATTTCTCGGACGAGGAATAAAGTATTGATTTGTGAATTTGTTGAGAATGGTAATTGTGAGTTCTATCCCTGGACCAGACATTGTGTACTTGGACTTGGTGGATAAACGTGATACTCCAAGACATGGCAGTGGAACAAGAGTCTATGACCATAGATTAGATAAAGGGTTCAGAATTCTCTGTAGGTTACCCGAATTGACATACACCTGACAAAGACAGGAGGACACAACGGCTGAAATGTGGTGAAGATGACAACAAAGAAGACAATAGTTTTCATGTAAAAAATCAAAGGTCTGCCTATCTAAGTTATATAGACACTTACCATTGCTTTTTTGTTAACAAGGCCATCTTCCAGACAGCTGATTCCCTCCCGCTACATTAATAACCAGATTACCTTTCCTTGTTTGTTCTAATGACAGAAATAAAAAAAAAAACAATTGTTATTACTTGGAATCTACAAACTTTTCATTAGAAACTTTTCCCCTCTTTCTTTTTTTTTTTCCCCCCCATAAATAAGTTTTAATCCTATTTAGTTTGACATACAATATTTTAGTTGTTTCATCCAACCTACAGTATTTTAGTTGTCTCATCTAATGATATTTTGCCACTTCTCAGCCCACTTTGAAAATCAAAAAAAAAATAAATCACTGTATTCGTTACTATAACATGATTAATGCATAATACAGTGCCCCTCTTTTGGGAACCTCTACTAAATATTGTATTGGAGACTGTCTGTACTAAGTGTGTTCCACTCTAATTCCTGCAATACATTGCCCTCTCTTGGATTATCTCCCCACCCTCTACACTCTCATTTGATTGGAATGTATTACCAATATAACACAATATGTAAACACATTGCACCTCACAGATTCTTATGAACCCCTCCCCCCAATTCATAGTGAAGAAAGTCACTGTATGAATGAAGAACCTCCACCAGCAAACATATTCAAATATTTCTCTACAGTACCATATTTCAAATAATTAAAGCAAACAAACTAATATAAAATCAATGAAAAAGAAAAATGTTATATATTAATGGAAATTTCCCTCCAATAATTTGTCTCTTATAATTTTCTCTCTTCTTATCACCCAATATTGATAAATGCCATAAGGCAGTCATTGCATGATAAAATTTGCCTGAAGGACTGACTTGGCATAATTTTTAAATAAATGGTCAGTTAATAAGTCAACTGATACTGTTAACCAATAATCGTTGGCACAGGACAACATTATTCAAATGGCTGAAACAGAGGACGTACTGTTTTCTCTAAAGATTAATCTCAACGTGCAAGTTTCTTTTAGGTTAGAGAAAGATAAGTGCCCATTTTTGTGTTGTATTTTTGCAATGTCATTTTTTAAATTTTTTCAACTGTTTATACATAAATCTATAAATCATTTGAAAACTTCACCTCTTAATTTAAGGACTATTTGATTATTATTTTTTTTTAATGTTTTTAGAATATCTAAGCAAAGTTGAATAAATAAGATTCTTGACATTATGTTCATTGACTTCAAACTCACTGAAAGGTGAGCATCTGGGCTGAGAAACTGTCATCAAAATGGATTTTGTGATATTGATTTTAAAAATTTACTTCTGGAGATGAGAATTTTCAAGATGAGATTGGTTTTGGTCACATGTTGTCAGTCAACAATAAAGAATTGAGGGCAGATAATAGAGGCACATCCAGAAACTAACAGTCAAGTGTTGTGGGGGTGGAGCAAAGCTAGGGTAACCTATATAAAAGTTGGAAGACATTTGGCAGAAATTGAAATCAGTAGTGGCTTTCACATTTTGATGTAATTTTATTTAATAGATGCTTACCTTTCATGAAAAAGCAATTTCTATATGAAAAATGCTAACCTGGCTTTCTTTGAGTTTACAAATCCTTTCCCCCTCTTCTTTTCCTCAAAAATAAGCATTTGCCATGAAAATCTTTCTGATTGTTTGGTGGTAATGGAATGAAGTAATCCATTAAAGCTTCCTGCAATCAGGTCTAACCAAAATTCTGTTATCATTATTTGAAAGTGATAATCAAAAGTTTCAAACACTTTGGCCAACGGAGAATAGAATAGGAAGAGGTACGTTCTGCTGTTGAAGAATACAAGACTTAGCTAATATCATCTGTCAAAAATTGAGGCAGTTTTGGCATTTATTGTTGATAAAATTATTTTCATGTCTTAGATGCATATACACACCAGCATGTACCACTGATGCAGACCTGGTCAAAAATGCCTTCCAGCAGTTTTCAACTCCCCGTGGGTCCCTAACTGTCTCCTATTGTGATTGTTCCATTCAGTGATGGACCCTTGATACACATTGCAATTGTTCAAATGCAGCTTTCTTCGACTGAAAATCATTTGAGTTTTAAAGCTTTTTGTTAAAATATGTTCATTTGTTTTGTTTCGTGAACATTTTGGTTTTATTTAAGCTTAAGTTTTTTATTTGTAATTAGTTAATGGAAAGAAAATTGATATCTGGCATATAACTGCTATGTATAACAAGGCGGAAAAAAAACAAAATGGATTTTAAGTGGAAGATTTAACCTCTACTGCTATTTGAACATCTGCCTTTGATATCATATGCAAATATTACAAGATACACGCACACACACACACACACACACACACACACACAATCTTAATTATTGAAAAAGGTTAATTTAAACTATTCAGCAATATAAAATAATATTTTGATATATTTTCAGACAAATAAAAATATAATCTCCTTTGTGATTGAGATAGTTGGATATTTTCCTCCAGTGCAAATGGCATAATGGATAATGGCTTGTAGTGAGAAATAGGAGAGCTGAGTTCAAATTTCAGTCAGGTTTGTTACATTAATTTACATGCAAATAATCTTGGAAGGCATAAACTCATTTCCTTCCCCAACTATAAATTAAATAGAACATGTATATGGAGAAATCATTGTTATACTCAAAAGGTTGTTAATGCAATATTGACTTGTAAAAAAAAAAATTAATCTTACAATCCAAAATATTTTGGCAATAAGTAAGGGGTTGATAGTTTATCAAAAAAAAGCCTATAAGAATAAAAGATATTACTGATATTCAACGCTGGTTGACAAGCCTACTGTAATACTAACACTATTATTTTTTTATCCATGTGTTGGATGAAGTTCTCGTTGAAAAATGATTTTTTTTCTTTTGTATTTTGTTTTTTTACAAAATTAACTTCATCTGATCAGACATTCATACATACGTCATCATTATCTTCTAACTGGTTTCATTCCATCTTTATTTCGTAATATTCTGGTCGAAGGCGTTCTTCGTTATTCTTCTTAAAATGGTGATGTCAATGCTAAGGGAGATTGACACACACATTTGCCAAAGATGTTTTTATGGATACCTCAATCTCAAACTTGATGTATGACCCAATATTATCTGCTATTATTATTCAATAGTTGTTTTACATTTGATCAAATTAATGTTTGTTCTCCCAAATGTTTTATCAAATAGTTTGTCACTCATTCACAATCCTATCAAAATGCTGTTTCTCAATGACTGACTTTTAATCATCATAGGGGATCTTATAATCTACATACACAAAATTTCAACTTGGTCTAGTTTTACAATTTCTATGTATTTTTCACTCTATGTAAAGTAGAAGAATAAAATTATTGTAAATTGATAACACTCACTTCAAATGGAAATGAATTTAAATTATTGATATTAAACTTAGAGGTGAGTATAATACAAAGTAGCAAATATGAAACACCCAGTTAGGATCATACTCACAATAGTCATAATTAGTTTAGATCAACCAATGAGTTTGTTGATGTGCCATGCAATGAGACTTACTTGACAGTGCTCATTTCTTCTGTAAATAATAGGCAGTAGGTTGTTATATGGTATCAACAGCAAAGAAAGATTCTGAAATGGTTTCTTGTTGCAATCTCCACTTTTGAATTCAGAATAAGCCCTGTAGATTGGATGCTACCACATGCTAGAGAGCTCCTATTAAATAATTGAATATGGGGGGTCAACAAATTCCTGCTTTCCTCAAGTGTGTTAGTGTGAAATAAAGTGTAACACACCGTCATAATTTGAACTTGTATTACAGATTCTGTTTCCCACACTAATAAGCATTAAACTGTGTACACTATGCTGTTTATTGCTTAATGGCAATTATTGTACTCACTATAATTTTAATGATTCCAAAATCAGCTTGCTAACCACTACCCCGGGATGTTTGCCGTTATCAACATTTCGATCAACACAAACATGTGTTGGGCTTATAATCAGGCTCAACACCTATTTGTACTGTGCAAATTGAACTCTGGTTAAATCCATGTATATATTTTGATTATTATTGTTCCATTCCAAAGATACAGCCTGTTCAATAAAACTTAGCATTAAAAGGTGGCCCGGTAGTGTGTGGGTGAGTGGGGTCAAATAGCAGGGGTTTCAAGTGTAGACATTGACTTTAGGCAGCCATAAGTTGCCATCACAATATATTCTAGAATTATGGCTCCACTTGTGAACATGAGTAGGCTCTAAGAAATTCCTCTTCATTTAGAATAAATATAATTAATTCACTTATTAATGGGTCAGTGGAGCAGTAATTAATTTTACAGGGGGTTTCTTTGAAAGCAAAAAAAAAAGACTTGAATATGTAATTGTTTTAAATCACCAAACTGAAACTAATAATTCTCACATTAAGTGTTCATCATTAAAACATAAAATATGATTGATGCTTTCCATTCAATTTTAATCATAATAATGATTAATGGTACTGAAAGGTAATAGCCTTTATATGCTTGTACATATCAACCTTTCACATGTCACATGTGGGGATGGCAGACATTTTACTTTTTTTAAGAATCAATTATTTATGACTTTAATATAATTGCAGCTCATAATATTGCAGTTTGAAACTTGAGTTTTTATTGGAATGTGGTTTTTTACTGTTGCAGATTTTATTATCTAAACTTTCCAATCTTATTTTACTCCAAGGTTTTGTTTGTAAAAATATGACTGACTTAAAAACTTCCAACATTTATAAATGTAGAATAAACAAGGTCCTCTGTGGAAAGTATACAACCATTGAATACTGGGGAAAACTAGCCTACCTAGGGTAATAGGGCATTAGTCTCATCAGAATAGAACTTCCCTTTTGTAGCCTTATGCCATTACCCGGCCGGTCGCTGTTGGTTTCGATCCAGCCAGCTGGTCATAGATTGACTCTGTCACGGTTTTCTCCCCTGTCCCACGTTGTGTTGATTAATCACAAGGCAGTCACGTGAGTTTTTCACTAGCTGTCTCTCTGCCGAACTAAACCAAACCGGGAAGTGTGCACACAATTGAATAATAAAGGAAAGAAATGTAACATCAAAGGAAATAAGTGGACCTACGGCCGAAAAGTGTTGTAAAATAATGTCTTTATATACAGATTATGCATAATAGTCTCTTGAATAATTTCCCATCCCTGCTTCTATCAACTGGTAGCGGAATGGGCATTTCTTAGGTAAATCGAATTATTCTCCTAAGCAATAACAAGGAATCTGGTTGGCTGCAGCTCACTGCTTCGAACAGAAGTCTAAGTTTGTTTTATAAGTCTAGTCAACTTGTTGCTTGTTTTTTTTTTTTTGGTTTTTTTTTTTTTTAATGTTACGGAAATTGCCGAAGTGCTGGGTTATTTTCTTTCAGTTAGCAATTTCAGACTTGTCTGAAAATTCTTTTCTTGTCTGTCTTTTAACGCTGGTTGGTTGATTGGCGACAGGCTTCTCTATGGTCGGCACCCAACGGCATGGCAATCATCTCTCTGTCTCTTTAGTTGGGTTGGGAACTGTCTTTGGTCATTACGTTTCTGGACCGGAAAATCAAACTCTCTGTCACTTGAGCTGCAACTACAATATTTACCCTTCTCCCCCACCTGAGAGAGATGTGACACAAGGTCTTTTTTAACGTGGGGAACCTGAGCGCATGCACCCAGGTACTACTACTGATTTTGGTCCCTCGGGACCCTGCATTTATGCCCATGCCATGGTGTGGGGCCGACGGTCACTGGGTGTCTAATCCCCCCCCCCCCCGTCTCGGCAACCAATAAAATCCTGAGGTTAGCTGCTACCCATTGTTGCCTGTGGTTTAGCCAATGGGATTAGTCTTCTTTCCATGACGTCAATTGTTAGTCGTCTCCCCCTTTCAGGGCTTGGTCACCGGACCAATGGAATCTCTCTCGATCTTATGACGTCGTCTCCCCATACCCCTTTTCTGGGCTGGACTTAACCAAATTTTTTTTTCTCAAAAATTTCTGTTCTCACTTGTGTTCTCACTTGTTGGGAGGGGGGAGTTCTTCTTAAAACAATAGGCATTAACCTTTTTGAGCTGTTTTCACCCAGAACAAGTTGACAAGGGTCCATTGACATCATTACCCAAATAATAATTTCTACGCACCTGTTTTTAATATCCATTCTCTGAGTCACCTATATTTTCAAGTGACAAGAATGCCTTATCAGTTTTACCCTGATGTCAGTGAAAATACCTTTTCTTTAAATTACTTGACTTGATCAAAACATTTGTTATCTTTTAACTCTTTCATGAGATTCATGGGACCCAAAATGAAATTTCCCTTTCCTTTACCAAGAAACAATAACAAATTTATCTTTCCTTTATGTTTAAAATGACCATGAGCTTTCTTTGGGGGTGACTGAAACCGATATCTATTGTTTCTGTGGCTTGAAAACAAATCCATTTCTCTTTTCTTTCTCTTCCTTCAGGGTTTCCAATAATAGAGAAATACCAGATGTTATTTTTCATCTCTGCTTTCTTTTTTAAAGATAAAGATTTTCCAGCTACAGTTAATAATCAGTTAATAAAATTAATCACCTCCGTTTTCCTTTGCTCATATTCGGAGGATAAAAAAAATTTCTCTTAGTATGTTCTCTTATGATCTATAATAGCAATTAGAAGATTTTGATTATTAATTAATTAATAAAATTATTGCCGTTCCAAAATATTGTTATAGCCTCACATATTTATCCAGCATTTTTTTTTTTTTTTCATTTTAGAAAAATCTACATTCTTCTCTACACATTGTCATCAGCTGCCTTGTTACTTTCATTTTAGGAAAAGCTGGAAATAAGAGAGGTCTAACTTTGGATTAGACGGGGTTGACGCAATTGCATAATACAAAGCTGGAAATAAGAGAGGTCTAAATTTGGATTAGACGGGGTTGACGCAATTGCATAATACAAAGCTGGAAATAAGAGAGGTCTAAATTTGGATTAGACAGGGTTGACGCACTTGCATGATAGAAAGCTGGAAATAAGACAGGTCTAACTTTGGATTAGATGGAGTTGACGCACTTGCATAATACAAAGCTGGAAATAAGAGAGGTCTAAATTTGGATTAGACAGGGTTGACGCACTTGCATGATAGAAAGCTGGAAATAAGACAGGTCTAACTTTGGATTAGATGGAATTGACGCACTTGCATAATACAAAGCTGGAAATAAGAGAGGTCTAAATTTGGATTAGACAGGGTTGACGCACTTGCATAATACAAAGCTGGAAATAAGAGAGGTCTAAATTTGGATTAGACAGGGTTGACGCACTTGCATAATACAAAGCTGGAAATAAGAGAGGTCTAAATTTGGATTAGACAGGGTTGACGCACTTGCATAATACAAAGCTGGAAATAAGAGAGGTCTAAATTTGGATTAGACAGGGTTGACGCACTTGCATAATACAAAGCTGGAAATAAGAGAGGTCTAACTGTGGATTCAACGGTGTTGATGCACTTGCATAATACAAAGCTGGGGAGAGGTCTAAATTTGGATTAGATGAGGGTGACACACTTGCATAATACAAAGCTGGAAATAAGAGAGGTCTAAATTTGGATTAGACGGGGTTGACACACCTGCATGATACAAAGATTTATCAAATTTCAGCACAAATTCAAAACAGACTATTTGCTTTATAATTGTTTTTCTTGTATCTTTTTCTTTACTTTTTTAAAGAATGAAAATGAAATCTTGTAATTTTGGTTAGATTAGAATTGATTTTTACTTTGGCATCTGAAGTTGATTTCTGCAATCTCAATAGACGCTTATTTACAACCCACTGTTTATTTGTCACACAAGAATTTTGATAAAAACAACAGAAATAAGACAAAAAAACTACTGAAAAAAAGTTTTTTTTTTGTTTTTTTCCATCTATCAAAAAGTGTGGATGTTAAAGACTTCATTTTGTTTTTTAAATATGAAATTTACTTGTAATATGTTAAAAATGTGTCAAAGATCCCATGTAAAAGTCACTACATAAAAATAAGAGATGAAGGTTCAAGAAAGGTTAGGTGTCCAGTAAGGATCAAACTCAGTTCCTTTGAGATGATTTTAAGATTAATTAACTCACTGTGAAGTCTCTTGTTGTTCATAAATTGTTATTATATTTTGCCAAATGAAACAAAAGTTCAAATGAGTGAAAATGAAATTCTTCATGTGAAGTAATTTACTATTTTATAGGAAATTAAGAATGCCATGAAAATGATTACCTGAAATTGGTGATTGCTTCTTTCATTCAAATAATTTTTACATCTTTGACTACAAATTGACCAACAATTTCTAAAGTAAAATGTGAATCTCTGATGAGATGATGAATTAAGTATTAGGAAATGCCTAAATTTGGTATCCAGAAATTAAAATAGTAAATTGTAAGGTTGAGCAATGCTTTTTTTTGTGGGGAGTGGGGGGGCATGTATTGTAATAAGTACAGATAAAGTCTAATGTCATTCTAATCCTATTAAAATCTGATCAAAAATATTTCTTATTTATAGTGTTTTATAATTTTTATTATTACTCAGTGCTATGAAAAAAGGCATGGCACGTGTAATAAATGGGTTGAAAATTTTTTGAGTCCTGACTATGTAATCTAACACCATTACCGACATCTGTTCAGCTGACCAAACTCAGCTTGGAGGTTGAAATGTGCAGCTTGGATTTGAAATGCTTAGCAATTATTGTTGTCATGTGATGTAAGTGTGGCAATGTTTTCTTTAAATTTATTTTTTATTGTTTACTACAACTGTCATTCATTGATATGAAAATGTCAACACTATTCTTATTTTTACTATGACTGTCTCTATTGTGTCTCTTTCATGTGACACAAAGTTCAGTTAGATTTTTTTTTTATGAAAATCTTCTCTTGTCCTAAAATATAATGAAATGGTCAATACATGGTACCTTTTCATGTGTGACATTTTGAATGCTTTAAAAAGAAAAGGTTGAATATCTCCCACTTGATTGTTCTCGCTCCTCTCCACTGAAGGCTGCCTGTTCACATGATCACTTTTCTCTTTTATTGTTGTCTTTTATTGGCTTTTAATCTCTCTGATTCTTAAATATTTCTTTTCAGATTAAAACAAATACAATAAAAATGTTTTCCTATTTTATAAATAATTACATAAATTACAAATCTTTGCACCAAACATCTATTCATCAACTAGTAAATTTGCTTGCTAAATTTCTTTCACTAAAATTTTATATCAAAAACTGCCTTTTCTTTCCTACTTTTCTATTGATTCCCTCAATAAAAATCTCATAATAAACTTTATGAAATAATTGTTTCTCAAACACATAAATTTAAAATAAGGCTTCTCATTTTCCAAAAAACATTTTGGAAAAAAAAAATTGTTATAATTAATGAGTTCATGTTTTTTTTTTGTTTTTAAAATTGGTACTGATATTTTTTAAGAGAATCCAAGGAAAATGTTTGCTGATGGGTGATGTTTAATTTGTTATTTGCACCTTGTGGTCTCTAGGGAAACTCTTTTCATTTGGTGCAAATCGCTAGAAAAATCTTTTTAATTATACGCTACATTTTATATTTGTGGAGAAAAGTAAAAACAGATACAGAAAGAAGGGTTTATCAGAATTTTTTAGATGAGAAAAAAAATACAATATATATATATATATATATTGATTGATTTATACTTAGTTTTTGGTCATAATAGGGTTAGACACCACTCATGGTAGATGTGCCAAGAAGAAAAATTTGAAATTATGCTATTCCCAAATAAAAAAGAACTGTTAAATGAAAGAACGGAAATTATGACTAAATGGATTCACACTATGAAATACCCCTTAGGTTTATACAACCATGGATGAAAATGCCATAATTCGCTTTAATTTAAAATTTGCGAGTTCATAAATTTCCTGCCACGTGAGCATTCAAATAAATCACCATTATAAGAGCATTCTTAAAAAAAAAAAAAAGTAAGCGGTAAAATCAGTTATTAAAAATCGCCTGAAGACACCACACATGGTAGAAACCTGGGTAGCAGAATAACTTATTTACAAATGGAAAAAAAAAACAAAAATATATATTATCACCCAGGCATTGTAACCAAAGAACACAAGAAGAGAATGTGCTTTCTTATTGACATGGCTGACCCTGCAGGTTGTGATGTATCTTGAAAAACAACTCTCAAGATACAAGGATCTTGGAATGAAAATCTAAAAAACATGGCACATGAGGTCATCAATAATTCCAGTTGTAGTTGAAGCCCTCGGATTAATTGGAAAAATTTCCAATCGATTCATTGAAGGGATCTCTGGTAGTCTATGCCTTAAAGAAACCAAAAAAGTACAGCTCTCACATTATGAAGAGATTTATCAATGTAAAATGTATGTGATCTTAGGTTGATTTACCAAAATGATCAGTTGAAAATGTCATGATGCCATTTCTGACCTTAGATCACTTGTTGGGACTCCAAAGGAAATGAGGATATAACAGAAATAAAAGAAAATAATAATAATAATCATAACCCTTCTCCTCTCCCTCTAGAAGAGACAACACCTAATGGATGGTAAAAACCTAATTCTCCAGCAGTTGTGAGTTTGATTCCTGGGTTGGGTAGGGTGGAAAAGCCTGTCTATGCTCTTAGCTAAGTGAAGAAGAAAAAAAACTTGAGAGAATTTAACTGATATAATCTTGTGAAGCTTAACAAGAACAATGTACTCCCTTCCCTCCTCCATTTCAAAAATGGGTTCATTTGGTTCAAAATTCTAACTTCAATAAACACCTGAGGAAGGTCAGAGTGTCCAGTGGATGAATATAATAACAATAAGTTAATATCTCTGAATACAGAAAGTATATATTCGCATAAGAGACAACAAATTTTATGAAAGAACAAATGAAAAAAGCTGACAATACAAGAAATGACTTGTTGCTTTGATGTTAAGATTTAATGTTCTTTCAAATATCTCTTCCCATGCATTAAATACGGTTGACATATCTGGTCGGGCGCTCCTGCTATTCGTCTCAGAGTTTTCAACAAAATCCAAAGGAGAATCTGCAATGTAATCAATCTCAACCTGGCAGCTCGACTCCAGTCACTTTCTCGCTGACAAGACATGGATTCCTTCTCTCTCTTCTACAATACAAATGTTTCCGCAGCTTCTTCTCTGACGAGCTTAGCTCCCTAGTGCCCCCTCTACATGAATTTACTCAAGCTTCTAGACTGGCAACTCAGTCCCACTCTTTTACAGTCAATACAATCAAATATGGCCTTCTACTCCAACAGCTTCTTTTCTCTCACTTCCTGCCTGTTGAACTCCCATATACTTGCTTCCTTGATAGCTACAATTTCCAAGAGTTTAAATGTAACATCAATTGTGATCTCTTATCCTCTTGACTCCCATCCCCAACATACGTTTGTCTCCCTTTTTGCTTTACTCTCAAATAACTCACTCCAAACCTGTACTCCCATCATTCAGTACTCCCCTCCTTCTCTTATCCTGTAACCTGTTCCTCTTTCTCTTCGCTCTCTTCTCATGTAGCCCTCTCTACACCAGTGGTAGTACTGCCTTGCTTGGAGTGAAACAATTATAAATAAAAAAAGAAAAAACTACAATGTTTCAGTCGATTCATTCTTTGGGCTTCCTCAGCAGTATAAGTTGTAATATCTACTAATACAAAAAAATAAATAAAGAAAGAAAGAAAAAAAGGAAACACACCTACCACTCACTTTCTAATGTTTATACTTCATTGATGATCTCAGCTCTTCTTGTGGTCAGTTTCTGCTTGACTTCTGCATTTGAAAGCATCATAATCAACAAGCTGTCCTCTCTTGGGCCTCTAATGCAAAAGACAAGATATCATCCTTAAAAAATATTTAAACTAGTTTTGGAGACAGTATAATCAGATATTTTGTTTCATTTCCTGAATTCTGATACTAGCTTTCATCGGTTTTGATGCCAGTTTAAAATAATGCTTTACATTTGCCAAACTGCTTCTATCCTCCATTTTACATGTGAAACAAGAGAGTGCAGCTGCATGGATAATGATAGTGTTATGACCCCAAAATATTACAAACCCACTTAAATATATATTTGAAACACAACAATATTCATTTTTTTTTATTCATTCTCACCAATCAGCATACAGCAGGATTGGGTGGAATAACAAATTACTGTCTACATGTGGTGTATTGTTTAGCAGCCATGTTGTTGTTCTTGCTTAACCCTTTTATTTTTTTATTTTTTTTAAAGGTCAGTGAATCATTAGGTTAGAGTTGTCTCTGATAGACATAAATAGAGACAGTGTGAACATAGGTTGATCTCAAATATATATATTGTTTAAAATGTCCTATATTTATGAGAGAAAAGTGCTTGGTAGCTCAGTAATGGAGATAAAGCATTTATGAATATAGACTTGTGGACATAGGAATCAACACTGGATAGTGACTGTCAGTTTCACACCTCAATGTGATTTTTAAAGTTTTTTCTTTCAGCACACGCATGCATGCGCACACACACACTGTCATATATATATATATATATATATATATATATAGTGACACGCATAAGTATTGGATACATGTTATTCAACCATGAGTTTTTAATTTTCCTTCCCCATACAACTAAAACAACTTTACGAGATATTACTTACCAAATATCAGGCAAAATGGTGAACATAAACTAGTTATAACAGAAAATAACATGTATCCAATACTTTTTTTTTTTTTTAATCATATCACCCCGAGCAAGGCAGTAACGCCACTGATGTGCAGGGGGCTATATAAGAGTGAAAAGATTCGAAAAGAGAAAGCCGGAAACCACATCCTAAACAGGGAACAAGGGATGAGCCTCTTAACCTGTTCAATAGACGTGGGTGGAGTATGAACCGGGCGATATGCGTGTCACTGTATATTATATCTAAAGCACAACTTTGAATTTTATGCACACCACAATCATAAGGTGCATATTATGAACTGGATGATTGTGTAGAGCATGAAACACTAAGCCATGCCATCGACATAGGATAATATGTATTTTATTTATATATATATATATATATATATATAAAACTCCTCTGATTTTACTTTCACTTTTCATTTTTAGGTTTTGGTATAAATTAAACTTTAGACTCGAAACACATGTAGCGATGCAAATACCATTATAAACACTTAATATATTATATAAAAAACAAGTAGTAATAATAATAATAATAACAATAATTCTACACTTTAAACAAGGAACAACCCCTATTTCTGTTTTTAATATTTTATATTATTTATATGGTTTCTAAATGACAAGATTCTCATGTACTTTGCATTTCTGGGCCTTTAGTGCAATGGACAAGTGACCACACTTAAAATGCTTAAGCCTTTTCTGGCAATTCTGGTCAGCTATTGTTCCATTTCCCGAAATCTTTGAAACCTAGTTTAAAATAATGCCTCAGAATTGAGGCGAAAAGACTCAATGCTTTTATCTTCTATTATAACATCAGAAATAGAAGCTACAATCTAATTGTATTGGTATGAAATATCATCATCATCATCGTAACTAAGAAATGAAAATACTTTTGATACAACCTATAAATTTATTTTGTGTTTAGAAGGAAGAGTGGTTCTTGTAACTAAAAATATCTGTTTTTGTTTTTGTTTTTTTCTTTCCGGCTCTTATCAGGGGGTTATCAAAAAGTTCATGTAATTGATATGACAGGCTTTTAAGCCTTGATTGGCCAAGATAAAATCTTTTCCAATGAAATATTTCTATTCTTACATTGTTTTGGTTTCAAAAGAATTTTTAATTTAATCAGTTAAAAAAAATAAATAAAAATAAAACTTCAATTTGGCTGAAATTTATCTTTGCATACAGTCAAATAATAAAAAAATTTTAGATCTCTTGTCAGCATTTGACTGATATTTTTTTTAAGAGCTTTGTTTTGATGTCAGATCATTTTCTTTCTTTTTGACAGCTTCTGGAATTCCTAAATTCTGACCACACACAATGTTGATTAATTTCACTGATGTACAAGAGCCAGTAAGTTCAAACTTTGATTATTGAATTAAAATAGGAAAAAAAAACTAGGAACATTATCATTTGTAAATATTTGTTTTTAATGATCTTCTATATTTTATGGCACATCAGACACCAAGTAAATGCCTCAAAGTTTTCTCCCCTATTTCTTATTAAAAGGTTGGCGTATCTGATAGGGCTTCTATCTACTCAGTACTAACGTCTAACTCTACAATACTGTGCGCATATGTCCTGGTGGGAGGTGATGTCTTTTACGCGCCATCCAATCAGCTAGTTTATTAAAGAAATCATTTTTTGAATTTGAAATCAGTCGGTCAGTTAAGTGTCATACGTGATATACATTTGAGCGATCACGTCTTTTTTGAGACATGACTGACGAGGCAGAATATATTTCACACAATTGGTTGCCATTACTTTCTGCGATAGACTAAAAGCTATAAAACCCAATCTATTCTGCTATTTAATCCCTATAGCTGCAGGGAGAAAAGATGGATTAATACCTTTTCCAAGGGTATTGCATGTATGTGAATGAAACGAATTTTGACTGGAATTTTTAACTCGGCTCTTTGAGTTCTCATTCCGAGCTGATATTCACTGCACCACAAGACACATCCTAAAACAGGCTAATCTATAAATTGTGTTATCTATTAAGCTAATTCTATTAATAATATACTTAAGCAAATTATTTCAAAATTTGTTGGACTTCATATTCAGTTTTAGTGTTGAGAGTTGGTTATCCATACTTCAACTGTTTCATGAAACTTCAAATGGACATTTGGCTAAAAAAAGCTACAAAGCCAGTGATGTTTTATGCGTCACAAAACAAATAACACTGTCTTTTAACATTCACTTTTCAATATTGAAAGTCATGAATCCACTTCTCCCTGAATTTTATCTCTTAAGACAAATATTTGGTTCATGCTACCAATGGTTGAGAGTAAATCACTTTTCTATAACTAGTAGACTGGCTCACCAAAACTGTAGCCACCATTGTTAGCCTTAACAGGGTTCAATCAATTTAACATCCCTAACATAGTAATGCATGAGGGTAAACAGGGTCTTTTTTGCATGACATACATGAAAAAAATCTTAACATCTTTAATTTTAAAATGTGAAAACTGTTTTTAAAAAATTTGTATTTTTTAAATTTTTTATTTAGGGAATGTTAAAATAATTTTTAAAAAATCTCATTTTGCGTCTTTTTCCTTTGTTCTACTCTTATCTGTTAATTCTATGTGGCATCAGAAATAACGAAAACTTAAAATATCAATTACAATTGATTAAGAAAATGATAATTTGGTCGGGGGAGGGGACTCCCTAAATGCTATGCATTGTAGGACTAATATCTTATTTCAAGTTTCTGCTAAAGCTGCCAAAATTGTTCCAGTTGTCGCATATGCCATATAGATGTGGGATTGCAATTTATTAAAATCTAAATAATTACAAATGATATCTGATATTTTAATGTTTCATTCATGAAAATGTAACTTGAGATTGATATTTCACACATCTAATTGGGGTATAAAAAAATATGTCTCTTTAATTTAGGTCAGTTTAAATTTGAAGAAATACTCCCAGTCCTGTTTGGAGTTAAGAATGTGGGTGCTTCTATCTTTGTTGTTCCACATTTCATATTGTTTCAACCTTTTGTCAGGTGTGCCTTGCTTTGGGCTATGCTTTGTCCCTTCTTCCTAAAAATGCTTCAGCTAAGAACTTAATGAAACATCCTTCCTACCTGTAAATAAATCAACTTTGGTTCACTCGAGTAAATGCTTGGCTCCTTAATCTTTTCTTATCTGATAACAATTTTTAATTTTCTGTCAACCTAAAAATAAAAATATAGTTTTCAAATTATTTGGGGAAAGAACTTTTCAGCACTTCTCTTCACACTGGATTTTTACATGACAAAATATGGAAATCTTTGAATGATGGTTATAATTAAAATTACTAATTACATTATCAATAGCTATTTCTGGGTGTAGAAAGAGGGAGAGCAGAATCATAAAGTAAGGACCTCCAAAAATTTGCTGAAAAAAAAAGGATCAGTCAGTGAGTTGCCATGTGTGAGATGATCATACTTGGGTGATCATCTCTTTCGATCCATGACTGACAAGGCAGATTTTCCTGCAGTAAGTTACCATTTCTTTCTGCAGTAGACTCGTTGCCAATCAAAGTCATAGAACCCAATCTGTCCTGTTATTCAACCCATAGCTGGAGGAAGAAGAGAGGGATTAACACCATTTGTAAGGTTATTTGTGCATATGTGAGTGCAACTGAAATTCGAACTAAGCTCTGCGATTTCTCGTACCAAGCCGATATGAAATTTGGCCAAAACATAAAAGTAAAATTTTATCACCAAAACTTTTGTGTCCTTTTTAAATAAAAAGATGAAAGGTTTTTTTTTGTTTTTGTTTTTTTTAATAATGTTTTTTGTTTATTTTTTAAGCCTGCTGTGGTGCAGTGGATATCGGTTTAGAATGAGAAATCAGAGAGCTGAGTTTGAATTCCAGATGAATTCATTGCATTCACTTAAGTGCAAAATACCCTTGGGAAAGGTATTATTAATCCATCTCTTCTTCCTCCAGTTATGCACTAAATAACAGGACATGTTCGGTTTTATAAAAGCCTTGGTTGGCAAACAGTCTACTGCAGAAAGAAATGGCAACTTACTTCAGGAAAATCTTTTAGTTGCTTTTATGAATAAAATATATTAAGGACACTATTGTCTTAAAACTTTTTTATGAATAATAAATTTCTACAAGAATTGTTTTCATTTTTTTTTTTTTTTTAATTAGGATAATTTATAAACTTTTAAGTCTTTAAACTTTTAATTCTCTATTGAATTTTAGGAGAAAAACAATATTGTTCTTAAATTAAAAATATATTTTGCTAATCATAAATGGAAAAGCTCATTACAATCCAACAATCCCCATCATTTTAAAAATATATAATTCAATAAATATCAATAAATAATAACAAATCAGAAAAAACAGCCTGCTGTGCTATAAAAAAGTTTGATATATTTTAAACTAAAAGTAACATTTGTTTCAATTCAGATTTTAATTAAATATTAAATCAGTCAATCTTCCGTCAAATAATATTTCAGAAAAGTATATTGTATTTTTTTAATATTTTTTTTAAAATAGAATTATACTGTTTTAAAAAAGTATATTTTATTTTTTAAATATTTTTTTTAAAGAAGGGAATTATACTGTGTTGACAGATCGGTCAATATGGTTCAATTTATAGATTTTAGTATTAAGGTGAAAAAGAAAGATTCCCAAAAATTCAAATTAATTTTGAAATACAGCAAAGTATTTTTCTTATTGGGAATATTAAATTTAATCTCTTAGCTTGGAAATAAAACTAAAATTAAGGCTTCAATAAAGATCTTCATTTTTTTAAATGCATTTAAAACTTGGGTAACGCCCTTTTATTTTAGGTACCCAATATAAAGTTTGAATCCCACCAGGGTAGATATCTGTTCCCACACTTTCTGTAGAAATAGATATTTTAATGGTTCTTGCAAATTTAACTATGTGTGTGTGTATATATATATATATATATATATATTTATTATAATTATTATTAATGTATACTTGGGCTGCAATCTTTCATTTAAACGTTTTGTTAAAAACAACCAACAAGGAAGATTTTATTAATTTTTTTATTTAATTTTTCCAGCATTCTTGAATGTTTCCTTTTTGTTGGAGATAAGGAATGTGAAAATGTTCCATAATTTTCAATTTTTCAAGCGCTTTCAACTTCACAGGCCATTTTCAAGGAATCCAATGTTGTTGTTATATCTTCATGTTTGACTGACATGTAATTTTTTGTGTTTTAATGTTTTTGAAATAGAGAGTTCTTTAAAGCTATCATGTGATGTGTGTGGCTAGGCATCACATGAGTACCCTTTTTTTTCTTTTTTAACTTTCAAAACTCCATTTCCACTGTTAAATAATGTAGGGTTGAAGAAGCTGAAAGTGCCTGGAAATTTTAAAATTATGGAACATTTTTACATTTCTTGTGTTCAGCAAAAAGGAAACATGTAAAAATACTGGAAAAATTAAATAAAAAATTAATAAAATCTTCCTTGTCAGTCGCTTTTCAACAGAACATGATTGAGATATATATATATATATATATATATATATTTATATTTACTTATTCTGTACAAACTTTTCAAAATTACAGTATAACCCAGATATAAGATAGATTTTCTCTGGTCCCAAATTACAGCCTGTGGTAATGTATATAAAATTGAGCAAACCCCGGATATAAGAGAACCTTTATTGGGCGACGACTCTCTTATATCCGGGTTACACTGTACATTACCACAGGCTCTAGTTTGGGACCAGAGAAAATCTCTCTTATATCAGGTTTTCTCTTATGTCCGGGTTATACAACTTTTAAAACCTAGGCTAAAAAGATTTTATTGTACTTTGAGATTGTATTTACTGTTCTTTTTTTCTAAGGCTCTTCAACCTAAAATTGAAATCTGCAATTGTTCCTCCTGCTAATATCAAAGTTTATTTTGGTTTATTTGATAAAAAAATTGATACATGTAAAAGTCAGTGTCAGTTGCTTTGTGACTCAGAAAAACCTGTTAACTAAGGTCAAACGGTTATTAAGTTAGCTTTCCTTATCTCTTGTGTAATGAAAGGCTGATTAAATTTACTAGTGTCTCATGGAATATTCCAAGTATGAATGACAAAACCTGACAATGGCAAAGATACATTTTGAACGTTAATACAATATTATCATGTGGCAGGCAGTAGTGATCGATTGAATTTGAACCAGAATTGAAATGCTTTAGAATAAAGGAAAGGTTCTAAGATTCAGTTAAACTAAAGTTTTTCATTTTTAGGATTTTTTTTATGTTTGTATAAAAATTGCTTTCATTTATAAGACTTAAAGCAGAAGTGAGCAAAGTGGTTCTAAACTACTTTTCTCTTTCCTCTAAATAACAAAGATTTTGATGATAAAACTTTTTAGTGTATCTGTGAATGTACCCAATCTAGAGATATTAGTGACTTTATTTTTGTAAGGTGGGCAGTCATTGTCTTGCATGAATCTACTTTTTAGTTTAAGGCTTCTTGTTTGTGAACTGTACCACCCAAAAACTTCAACTTTGAAAAGACCTATAATTTTGCTGACCCCAAAGCATTTCTGTTCTGTCTCACTGTTTTCTGACTTGTGTTAATTATTCCTATAAAAGACCCAACCTTTATTTGAGGCCAGATGTGTGGTAAACTTGGATATATGGATGGTGTAATGGATAACAACTCGGAATTGTTGATCAGAGAGTTGAGTTCTAATTCCAATTAGGTTTGTTGTATTCACTTATACACAAATATCCTTGAGAAAGGTTTGAATCCACCTCTTCTCCCCTCCAGCCATGGGTTAATTAGTAAGACTTTTATCCCTAAATCATTATTATCCCCCCCCATTCTTCCAATCTAGAAATATTTTCTGGATTTAAATAATCTGCAAAAGTTTAAGCTGTAGAAAACCAATGAATCAATCTAGTTAAGCTGTCAGGTCCATCTGAAGCCCGGTATTTTGCTGGGAACTTTTGCACACCCCTAATAGATAAAAATAAGTTTTCTAGGCTCAAATAACTTTGTCGGTAGGCAAAGCATAAAAAATAATCATATAGGGAACTCTGATTAGAAGATAAAATATGTTAAAACCACCAAATATACACGCCCTAGTGTTTTTTGCATTTCAGAGTCTTGTTTAAGTTTTCTGATATCTGCAGATTCAATCTTGACTCTTCTTTGATCTCAATTCAACATTTTTTTAATTTCTAATTTTATATTGACCTCAAAATAGAAATAAGATATCTATAATTTCAGATATATAAAGAGGGTACTTAATAAATATCTAAGTATATTTAGATATATTTACAGTATCACTCGGTCAGTTAAGTGCCATAGATGATGTACGCTTGGGTTATCATGTCTCTAAAGAGACATGACTGACTGGGCAAAAGATTTTCTCACAGTAGGCTGCCATTACTTTCTGTGGTAGACTTGTTGCCAACCAACGTTATAGAACCCAATCTGTCTTGCTATTTAACCTGTAGCTGGAGGGAGAAGCACCGGATTCCCAATGGTATTTGCCCGTAAGTGAATGCAACCAATTTAACTGGAATTCGAACTTGGCTCTCTGATTTCACGTTCTAAGCTGATATTGACTGCATCACAATGCACATTACAGTATGAAAGACCTTAATTAAAATAATCTCCAACTAGCAAGTAAATCATTTTAAATATTTCTAATAAAAAGCAATATTAAGACATACAATCTAGTTTGTCTCTTGTAAAAGTCAACACACAGATCAAAGATCAAGTGAATATTGCATCAGCTTTCCTTATTCGTATGTGCCAAAAGGCCACATAAATTGAGCATCACAAGATATTGAATGACTGAAACTGACAAAAGTTGAAATATTGATCACAATAACCCAAATGTATTCCGACTTTTAAATTGGCAACATCTTAGAAGAAAACTGAATTTAAAAGTGAATTGCTTTTTTAGTCCTTCTTTTCTTTATCTTTTCAAATGGAAACAGTTTAGAATTAATGTGTGTATATACTTTGATTAGTCACAAGTATGGCACCCAGTTAGAATCAGACTCATGTTTCACTATTAATGATCTACAAAACTATTCTGTTAATTGTTCTCCTGCAATTTTTTATAAAGCTAATTTCATTTTCAACAAATAAAACCAGATAGACTATTTTTACTACCTGGAGTCTTGTATCTGTGTGGACTATGAGGATTGAGTTCAATATAGTCATAATCACTCCATAACATAGTACTCAAAATATTTACTAAGCTTATTGCAGTCTGGCACAAGGCAACAAGTATGAAAGATCCAGTGGAGAGTCATTTTCTACATTAGCTGCAAAGGAGAATCAGTAATGTGATAGGTACCAACTTGGCAGCTCGACTCCAGCCGCTTTCTCACCAACAGGATGTGGCTTCCCTCTGTCTATTCTATAAATATTTTTATGGCTTCTGCTCCGACGAACTTAA
Organism: Ascarosepion bandense; assembly: GCA_037127315.1. Classification (NCBI taxonomy): domain Eukaryota; kingdom Metazoa; phylum Mollusca; class Cephalopoda; order Sepiida; family Sepiidae; genus Ascarosepion; species Ascarosepion bandense. The sequence continues at coordinate 1,172,875 of JBBBDQ010001069.1, forward strand.
GTCACTGGTGCCCCTGCCACAGGAGTTTACTCGTGCAACCAGACTGGCAACAGGGTCCCACCCATTCACAATTAGATCAACCAAATGCAGATGACAATTTTACTCCAGCAGCTTCTTTTCTCGCACTTCCCACCTGTAGAACTCTCTTCCATATTCTTGCTTTCCTGAGGGCTACAACCTCCAGGAATTGAAATGCAATGTCAATACCCATCTCTTACCCACTTGACTCCAGTTCATTCTACATCACCCTGTATATCCTTTCCTTTCTCTTTACCTCTGCAACTGTCATCACACCTGTATTCCCATCCTTCTTTAAACGATTAAAATAAAAAGCCGGTAACTAGAAAAAATGTCATGGAAGATGTTATAAAGTTTGGAAAAAGTGATCAAGGAAATACTTTCATTTAAAAAAAAAAGTCTAATATTTACTTAAAATGAAAATATTTCTTTATTATAATTTATAATATCACTTATTTTCTTTCTTTGACTTTTTTCCTACTTACAAAGTAAAGATAGGTTTTATTTCTACCCTAACAAAGTGCACCTTATGACTTCTATTTTTCCCAATCCCCTGAAACATTGGGTTTTTTTGTTTCAGGATTCAGTTTTACCAAAGTAGGGACAGAATCAGGATTTTCTTATTGTTTCATAGATGTTAAAATTCTTTCCCCACCCAAAAAGAATGGCCCACTGCTAATTTCTATATTCAATGTAATTTCTCACCCACATGTCATATCACTGGTTCTCATGTGATCACCAAAATTAAGCAACATTGAGCCTAGTTAGTACCTAGATGGGTGACCACTTAGGAATACCAAGTACTTTATACTTGGATTTGCAGGTGCTGTAATGAATAACAGAATAGGAAATCAGTTCCAATTTCAGCTGGGGTCATTCACTTACATATAAATGCACTTGGGAAAGGTATGAATCCACCTTTTATACCCTTAGCCACTGGTTAATTAGTAACATTTGTACCAGTAAATCAACATCTCCCAAAAAACTCTTAAAATCTCAAAATATTTTCTGATTTTAAATAATCTGCAAAAGGTTGATAAGCCATAAAACACAATTCAATCAAATCTATGTACATACACACCCTGCACCCTGATTAATAACTGTTTTTCAATAACCTAATTTCTAATCTTCTCTTTATTACATTTGCTTTTTGTCAAAACAATAAAACTTTCTTGAAATGATTCATAAATAAATATTTCTCAATGATTCAACTAAATATTATTATCAAACTGGTGACCTGTACAGAGGATATTATAGTTACTAACAGGTTGTTGGTTGAATACTGCAGTAGCACTAAACATTCTGATGACAAGTTTATTAACCATCACAAAATGATAGATACCCTTTAAATATTTACTCTGTTTATCCTGGTTCAAGGCTACAGTTGTCATGAGCTAAATGAGTATCAAATTTGCTGGATTAGAAACTTGATATGTGTGCCATCTATAAAATGACAATATTTAATCAGCAAATCCAAATTGTGGCACTAAACTGTGTAGTTCTTTTCTCCACAATGTATTTAAACTCTTAATACTTTGAAATCTTTTCAAACTGTTTTTCTTAGACACTTTCATACATAAAAAGTCCAAAGCCTAATCATAAGAAAAACCATGTTTTAACATAAATATTTTCACTATTTACATTGTTCAGTCCTCATTTTTGTTGCCATTCTTAGAATGTTTTAGCTGTTGTGTGCACCAGCCTTCTTCAGATGCTAGGAATTTCGAACCAAACCCTTTATTACGATCACTGGGGTATATCATTCTAATTCCTTGTATGAAGCTGTTTCTGGTAGCCATGAATTATCTCCCTTTAACCTGCCTCTCTAAGTTATTTTTTCATCACTGCTGTAGCCTGGTATTGAACTAACAACTCTTTGGGTCTGGAACTAACCAACACCTATATCCACTGGGCCATGCGTCCTTGAGCGATTGAATTTCTGGGACTTATAACCAGAGTTCATATTGCAATTTTGAAGTTGAAATAATAGAGAACACCACTGGAAACTACATAAACTTAAGAAATCAGCACATATGCTAGGCTACAAAAATCTCCTAAGCTGACCAAGCATAGAAATGAATACAATATGGGAACCAGTAATACAGAGTGCTAGGAAAAATCATTAGTGTCAAAAAATTGCAATATGAGCTCAGGTAAAAAAATATTAGAGAAAACCATTAACATCAAAAAAATTGCAGTGACTTGACCAAAAGAGTTGTGAGTTCAATACAGGCTACAGCAGTAGTGAACAAATAACTTAGATGGTTGGGTTAAAGGGAGATAACTCATGACTACAAGATGCAGCTTTGCATAAGGAATGAGAATGATATACCCCAGTGATCGTAATAAAGGGTTTGTTTCGAAATTCCTGAAGAAGGCCAGAGTGTACAATGGCCAAAACGTAAGAATGGCAATGAAGATGAGGACAATAGTCTAAATAATATAAATAGTGTAAATACTATCTCATCTCATAAATATAACAAATAACAAATATTTTCCAACATAATCACCTTCCTTGACATTGTACTTAATTTGGTGACGAATATTAATCACATAAATTAAACAGTAAAAATTTTAAGGTAAAAATTGTGCCACCTCTAAGCTTTGCTTTAGAGTACCACAGCATGGAGTAATGGTTAACAAGTTAGTTAGGGTATCCCTAAACTTGTACTAAAACTATACCAAGCTTTGCAAATAATGTGTGTTAAGCTATGAACTTATTGATCCACACTTATGGTTTCCTTGACCTATTTTGAGGTGAATTGTTCTGTCCAAAATGATAATAAAGTCATGACCAACTTTAGGTCAAGATGACAAAAAACAGAAAAAAATGAATTGACTGCTATTTATCCTTTGGGAGGGGTTGCTTCACTCATCTGAAAAAAAAAATAGTTTAAGGTACTCGTGTCAAAACGGAAGGGATGTTCATATATATAATCTTGAGTTTAGTTTAGTCTGGCACAAGGCCATAGTTGGCCAACAGTGAAAATCATATTACAATAATGAGCTGTTGAGATGTACTTGTTAAACAAAATGCTTACTGCACACACACATTGTGTGTGTACATTTACAAGGCTAGTTGGAAAAAGTCGTAAAGAAGTAATGAGATTGTTTTACGGCAACAGCTTCCCCCCACTAAAATGGTTTCAGTTGGAGGATGTGTAAAATCCGTATAAATCAGAAGCCATTTTGAAACAGTGTCTCCAAGAATTCATGTATGGTGACAGATTTTTTGACAACTGTTGAATATTTTAAAATGAATCTCTATTCTTATCAATGAAACAATGTCTTATGTCTTTTCTAATTTCTTTAACTTTTCTGAAATCACTCCCTTCTTCGTAGGCTTTTTGTTTTCTTTTTTTGTTTTTTTTCTAGGCATGAGTGGATCAGTGAGTCAGTTAAGTTCCATACATGCTTGGGTGATTATGTCTCTTTCAATCGATGACTGACTAGGCAGATTTTCCCACAGTAAGTTGCCATTTCTTTCTGCAGTAGACTGGTTGACAACCAACACTATAAAACCTAATCTATCCTGTTATTTAACCCATAGCTGGAGAGAGAAGCGATGGATTCATACCTTTCCCAAGGGTATTTGCGCATAAGTGAGCACAATGTAATGAATTTAACTGTAATTTGAACTTGGCTCTCCGATTTCTCATTCCGAGCTAATACCCATTACAGCAAAAGGCACATTCTATGCGTGCGTAGTGTGATTAAATGGCCACTCTACAAGCTGAAAATTTTTCCAATAGATACTTTGATGGCAGAAGACATTATTAAAGTGATTCATTGTGACAGTTTTCCATGTTTGGAGAACCTCGAACATTTAGAAATTTACAACAACTTCAGCCATTAAACAGGTCTCTTTCACTCCATATTTGTGACCTTGTGCCAAACTTGGGTAGGTTATAGTAAATATTTATAGTTCTCTTTGCTTTTCCTTCCACTTATTGTATGTTTTGTGTTTTTTGTTTTCTTTTTGACAAAAACTATTCAAACTGTCTGTTGCACTCACCATGTGTGACGCTGTTGCTTGTCTGTCATTGTTAACTTGGCATTTTCACTTACAACAAACAGCTGTTTAAATCCTGGCTTGAGAAGGAGAGTAAATCGTCGTAGGTATTCAGACAATCATTCGCCCCAAACCAGCCTGCCTGTCAGCCAATCGACATAGCTGGAGGTAACAGAACTTGTTTGCAAAGAGAGAGAGAGAGAGAGAGAGAGAGAGAGACTTATTATTAGTGAGTTGGGGGGGGGGCTTCCACCCTGCTTCCCCACTCCCTTTTACTATCCTCTTCATATTATAAAAATTTCTTTCTCTCTGAGTATTTGGGGCTTGACAGTGAGGAGTGGGGACTGGGGGATTCTTTTTTCTTTACTTTTTTTTTTTAATATAATATGGAAAAATCTCTTCCCTGAATAAAACCTTCCCTATTTATAGCCAAGTGGCCTTCCTCTTTCAATTTGTATTTCGAATTTCCTTCCTATGCTGAAAGCAAGATGACATGTCTCACTGCAACCATCTTCTCACTCAATGTCATATCCTCATTTTTGGCAACACAAACATTTTATCTTCTTTCTTTCCCCATCCCCCAATACATTTTGCCTCTCCTCTTCATTTGTTTGCAGAAATATATTAGGAAGGTTTTGTCACTCTTATAGTATGATCACCTTTCCAAATTTTTATCTACATTGAAGTAGCCTCTACTCACATTAGATACCTACAAAAAAAATATGTAAGGTTTAAAAATAAAATGCATTTTAAAACTGAAAAATCTTTTTTGAAGTTTTTATTTTAGTTTTAATTTCAAGCTAATAGATTAAATTTAATATTTCCAATAAGCAAAATACTTTACTGCATTTGAAATTGAATTTTAATTGGTTGGAATGATGTTTTTTTTTTAATCACTAAAATAGGACATTCTAAAAAATCTGTCAATCCAGCATAATTTTTATTAAAGTCTATCAAATATAAAATACTTTTCTGAAATTTTATTTGATAAAAATTAACTGATTTAAAGTTTGATTAATCTTAATTAAAATCAGTATTACTTTTAATTTGAAATATTTCAAAAAGGCTATTTTAATACGGGGGTGGGTATTTTTATCAGGTGTTGAATTATTTATCAATAACCTGATGCTTATGTAAGGGGGTGGAAGTAATTGTAATTACATTACAAATTCAATGTAAGTGTGCCATTTTTATATAATTTTTTTTACCCAGTAATTTTAAAAATCTAAAATATTTTACACATTCTAACATTTTATTGAATGTTATGTAATTTGACTTTGTAGTCTTACTTACAAAGATGCTTGATGGAGAAATGTTAAAAAATTACCAATTCATTTTAACTTTATCACTTTTATTTTCTGATAATGTCATATATGGACATCTGGATTTACAAAAATTGTTACAATTATTGTACACACACAAAGAAATTAAAAATCATTTTTAAAATACTTGTGGGGAGGGATGAATTGTATAAGATTTTCCATTTATGATCAGTAAATATAGTTTTTATTTAATAACATTATCACTTGACTTATAAATTAATACAAAATCTTAAGTTTATAAATTATTCTAATTAAAATTTAAAAAAATATGAAAACAAATCTTGTAAAAATTCATTCATCAGAGAAAAACTTTTTTCATAAAACAATAGCATCATAATATATTTGACATATTCAAAAAGCCCCAATTAACAAACCAAGCAACTTTCCATCAAGAGTAAAACAGAAAATGGAATATGAATTCAATGAATAATGGGAGAATAAACAATTGTTTTTAGAAATTCATTTTCACATAACGGACAGAAAAAATCTTAAAGATAAAAGATTGAATTTGTTGAATTTAATTATTGAAAATACGATTTGATGCATTTCTCTCAATTCCAAATGTTTCTGGAATTATTAATTTCTAAATGTTTGCCAGAGAACTAAATAAATTTACTCAAAATTTTATCTGCTATTTTTAAATGGAGGGCCAACTATGAAATTAATTCAAAGCAAAATAATATTATGTGCTCTGCTCTCAATTCACAAATTGAACTAAAAAAAAACTTTAATGTCTCATTAAGAGAAATAATACTCAACTTGTTAATATTAAATCTATAAATTATAAATAAAATGATAAATATATTTATATCAATTATTTTTACAAGAATTAATGGGAATACAAGATATATATTGTGCATCTGAACTTCTGATGAGAAAACCTGACACCTGAAAGGTTGGCGACCCCAGCGGCTAAACATTAATGCTTATTGAAGATTATCATCAACTCATTAATAGAAAAAATATAATTAAAAAAGATTTGTCTGTAAAAGGGTTAAATTATACAATCAGTCAAATTGCTCGAGATTGAACCCTTGAAGTGCAATGATAGAAATTCTTACTCACTCACAGTGAATGGAATGAAACTCAAAATACTGTATTGCCTGTAACTTTAAGAAGAGAATCATTAATATTACAACCTCACCCCCACCCCCTCGAACATGACAAAATGACCAGCATCAGATTTTTCTTTCTTTTTTCTTTTTATTTTCCAGTTCCCCACCCCACTTATACCAGTTGAACCAATCTGCATGGCCCAAGCTTCTCTCACAATTCCAAATTGGACCCCAAAAAGAATTTTACAACACCTACAGAGAAAACCCCATTGTCAAAAAAAGCATGAAATTTTGATAATTTTTCTTAGACCATCTCTCTTAGATTTTCTATTGTTTTCTAATGAGCTGGACTTTTTCATAAGGTCCAAAACTGTATCATTGCATGTTGGTTGTTCTTCTAGGTACTTTGTTGTTAATGGCTGACAAAGTGACCAAACTTCCTTGGAATAGTTGTTTAACACTTCAGCTTTTGTAATTGTCCATTATAAATAAAAATGAAGCCTGATTCAGTTGAGCAACAGAGATTTTACTATTGCACTAATATTTTAGACTAAACTGAGTAAATTTGATTCCAAATTGTTTTTGTGTATTGGGTTTTCAAGATATGTCCAATGCACATTCGTGTTCAAGATATTTAGTATACTAGTAATAGTAGCTTTATATTCAAAGAAACTGTAAATAATGCAGGGAAATAACCAAACTCTTTGACATTGAGAATGCCTGCTCGTGTACATTGAGTTTCAATCTTTCCCAAGGACATTCATTTTAATTCACGCACTTATTAAAGAAAAGGAAGTTTGGTGAGCCATGACCACCAGAGCCTGAAGGAACATAGCATTTTTATTTTGTTTTAGAAAATCACATTCATAACCTATGATAAATCCTAAATAGAATAAGACATTCATGTCAACAACTAATAATAACATAAAATAGTCATAAAAAATATTCTAATAAGCATGAAATACGATACATTTTTAATGTATATCTTAGCAACACCAAATTACTTTTCTTTTCTTTCATAATTAAATAAAAAATTGTACCCATTGTCATTTCGAAGGAGACTTTTACGGTTTTTCTTTATCATATTGTAATTGTCAGCACTATTATTATTTTAGCATTTTAAAACTTATTGTTCGTTTATATTTTATGCTTAAAAAGGGAGGCTTCCTGTATTTATTCTCTACACTGATTCATTGATTCAATAAGAACATGTGCAACTTCTGCCCATGGTTCTAGCAGTACTTGTAGCTCAAGAAAGGTTGGGGTTCACCACCGATGCAAACAAATCAGTCAATCAGTCCCACCCTAATAATAAAAGGTTGATAAGCCATAAAAAAAGAAATCTGTCAATCGATCCTACCCTAATAATAATTAATGGTTTTGTATTAGAAAGACTCAAATATGCCATAAAAGTATATCACAAGTTAATCAAAAAAATTATCTAAATCAGCAACCCCTTTGCCGCCTTTTGACTTAGACTCACTTCTGGTGATTATCTCTCTATATGCCGTGTCCTTTCAAAATCACCCACAGCAATACTTTCTCCTTTAAGACTCTTCTTTCTAGTACTTGATCCTTGCCAAAGTTTGTCACGTAGGTTACTGGCTGCTTTCCTTTGATTGTTTTACATTCAATGTGTCCCACATGAGTGTCGTTATGTTTCCCAAAAAGATTCAGCTGTCTCTGTTTTTTTATTGTCATTAGAAGCAGTGTCTTTTTTTTTAGTTCCTCTTATAATTTCCTCATATCTTACCTAATCTATCCACAATATTTTCAGCATTCCTTAATCGAACCACAAGTCGCTTCCCTCAAGTCTTTTATTCATTTGTGAGAAAATTATCCAGCATTCAATGCGATGTTCACATCTCGCTTTGGTGATTACGGGATACAAAACACTAATCCAAAAACCATCTTTATATTTGCATTTTTATTTTTTAATGTCTTTTCTACAACACAAAAACTCTTTTTCATATTAATCCTATACCCACCGCATTATGACGTGTCTTTGTGAAAGAAGGACGTATGATAGAATTCCCATGGAACCATAACAGACACATGTAGTTTGAAGCACAAGAAAACCAAGACAGAAAGAATAGCTCAAAGCCAGTCAAGTTATTAGACTACAACTTGACTACTGGGAAACAGGTGTTTTCTATCACAAAAGTCTTCAAAATACAAATTATGGAAACCAATTGAGGTTTTTACATGCAGGTCATTGACTGCAACTGAGCAAAATTTGAAATTGAAATATTGGATAGCATATAAAAAGCTCCTTCCATATATTTTTCTTTATTACTGACATTGTTCATTTGAGAATCTCTATTTTCCAAACCTCTCTTCGAATGGATAGCTATATAATGTCGTCCCCTAACCTTCAAACAAAATCCTAGCAAAAAAGCCAATTTGCTTAGGTGAGAATATGAAACAGCTAAATAATGTTAGAAATTCTGAGATGAATCATTTGTTGTTTCCTCTCCAAAAACTATTTAGACAAAAAATCTCTTGTAGGAACATTTTAGCCAAAATGTAGAGAAAAAAAGATGATGAGGATATTAATTTGAATATATCCCTTGGAATAAAGATTTTACAAGTAGCATTAGAAAAGCTGGAATATCATATTGAATTAGTTGAGTCCAATGGTAATATTAGCCATTTCTTTATAAGGAAACATTCATTGACCGAGCTGCCAGTGCTAATGTTGGTTGAAATTAATAAAATCTTTCTATTGAAACAATTTTTTAAGAAAATGGATCACTCAAGTCCAATGACTATTATTGCTTTCTCAGTATTGATGAAGGTTTCTTTCCTAACCTTTTGTTTTAAGTAGTGTTGAATGTCAACATCTTGATTATAGCATTACTAGCAGTATAGCCTCGCATTGCTCGGGTGTAATGAAAGCTTTAAAACTAATCCGTGGTCCTGGAGCTCAGACTCTTTGGATGTTGGCATGAAAGATTAAAAAGCAATAGTTGTTTCCAGTTAAAGCGAAAGCATAGACTGAAAGAAAAATGAATGGATGTAAGTCAAATTTTGATTTCCTGGTATCGATGTCAAATAAGTTTTTTTCGTCGTAAACTGAATTTTGAAGGCTGAATAAGTCCTCTGAGTAAATGGTAGCATAGCTGAGACTAAGAACTACAATTATACCTACTTAGCAAAAACTAAAATGAAAGAGCTGAAAAAAAATACTGACATACAGACAAACAGACATACACACACACATCTTGCTTTTATATATATATATATATATATTATCGATTTTCTGCACTATTGTAAGAACTGCAACCTTGAAACTTCTGAATGTCTTTGTCTATGAGTATCAAATCCGATTAAAATCAGACCACTCCTTCTATAACCCGGTTTTTTTTATTATTGATTTTCGATATTTATCGGGGGGTACCTCGACACAAAACCTAGCTAAGAACACTTGCAGACGCTTATAGTACAACTGTGTAAATTTTCAAGAAAATCGGTTCAGCTATTTTGGAGTCTATAGGTAACGGACACACACACACACACTGAGACAAAGTTCCATTTATAAATAAGTTTAGATTAGATGAGATTTTCTTGTGGAGTTACAGATGCTATCCATTTTAGTTGTTGCACATTTAAAGTTTTCAAGTGATGTGGTTTTCATTATTTGGTACAGTTCTTTGTTTATGATTCTGTAGTGCCAATTGGGTTCAAAGAAGGATGGTCTTCACTCAGACCTACAGGATTCATTCACTCAGTCATTTTTAATCATCAATCTGAGAAAATGGTTGTATAAGCTGACATCTGCATGAATGTTTCATTCTGACAGAACTATTTAAGAATATAACTCAAGTTTTTAGGTCAATATTTAAGTTTGGTAGTAACTAATCCCTAGTGTTACCTATTCTGTGTACAGTTTCTTTAGCCTTTAAATACTTGTACCAAGACTAACACAATAATTCCTTAATATCATAAGAGGGGATCTTCTATGTAATAAATTTTAGTCTTGGTGTTCTTTCAGTGCTGCAATTAATTCTGTTTAACCACTTATCATCCAAAATTTAGGATGTCGAAACAATTCAAATATCATTCTTCTCTTAATCATAACTGTCATTTTTAACTTTGAGTCATAATTCTTGATGTTGTAAGAATTTGATCAAAGAAAGAAAAGTTCTTTTTTTATAATAGCTGATTTTTTTAGCACTTTCTAAAGGAAAATATTTTATGAGCACAACTTAAGCTTAAAGTCGTACACCTGTATGAATGCTCCCCACCTCAGCCTGTTTTCTCTGCCAAGGGGAAATCAAATCACCTGTAAACATTTTCATTTGCTTAACTAAACATTGAAAAAATAGGGAAATTCCATTTTACAAGCACATGTTGAAAAGTTCTCGGCCTGACCAAGACCTAAAAAAATTTCTAGTGATCTTTTATTTTGTCAGGTTTTGTCTGAGAGTTAAAGCAAGAACCTTTCAGCACATCCTCCCACCCATATACTTAATACAAGTCTCCAAGTTATGAAAGGCATTCAGTCATAAGTTAGCCCTGAAATGTGTCAAATTCCTACTGTAGTGAGTTGTGGGATTTGTGTCATTTAATATCACGGTCTTGAAAAATCTTTCTTTTTCCTTTTTTTTTATTTGAGAATCAATAAAAAAAACAATACCAAAGACCATGTGGCAGTGCAATTTATTACAATGAAGAAATAATATAAAAATATTATTGCATAAAGGAAAACAATGGAAACATAAAAAATCTCCAGTTCTTTATATGCACAAATAATTATTATATCAAACATTTTCCCTATTCTTTTTCTCTGGTTACTACAATAAACTTAACATTTTACGCATTTCAGATATTTTTTTTTCTCAACATATCACCTTTTTGCTTTAAAAGTTGGCACAATTAAAATATAAAGGCTGTCTCAAAAGTCAGCAAAGGATTTATAAATTTTGTAACATTTCAATTGGTTAATGACTTAGGATTTTTTTTTAAATTTTTTTTTCTGCTAAAAGGAAATTTGTAAAATGGAGATAAAATTACTTTCATTATGAAAAATGCTGCTGATGTCAGTCATCCATTTTTGAGTTCATAGAGACAGATCTCTTTGACAGCAGTTTCTATAATGTTGTTGGTCAGTAATTCTTGAATTTCTATGCAGGTATTGTCTTGGAGCTGTCAAACTGTTTAAGAATTATTTGTAGTAATATTCTTATTATTGAAGTTTATAATAAAACATTTTTTCTTTTTTTTTCACTACACAAGAGCTGTCATGTTTTGGTGGTATATTCAGAACCTTATCAGGTGATGAAATTATATATATATATATATATATATATATATATACACACACACACATACACACACATGAATAAAGAACAAAAAAAATATTTACAATGTTCAAAACATGAATTTAAAACAGTGCTCAATATAGAAATAGACCAATGAATATTTATTATAAATTATACTATACTATTATAACTATAGTTTGTACATGTTCTAAAGTATAATTTATACTATATATATATATATATATATATATATATATATATATATAGTGTATCCAGGCAGCAAATAATTTTCTAAACATCGTATTTTGGCTTTAATTTCAGTTGAAAATAAAGACAAAAATTCTCCAACATTTGGATAATTTTTTATTAATTTGCTTCTAAGCTTTCGGCTCACATGAGCCATCTTCAGAGAGGTTATTTAGACGGTAATACAATAACATCCACCATCACCGACGATTTTATTTTATGTTGACATAAAACTCTGCTAGGCAACGGCATTAGTTACCAAAAATAACAAACGCAGTTCTCAAATTTGCAATGCAGTTCTATGATGTCACACCGCATGATAGCGCAAAATGACAACAAAACCATGTAGTCAAATGCAGTGTAACGTGTTATGTCCGAATTTAAAGGTGATTTTATTAAGTGTTGGTTGTTTAGATTTGATGTACATGGCCTCCAATATCTGAAGGTTCCTCTTACTGTGTGTATGAGTAAGGATCACCATATTGTTGACCAAAATCTGTCTGATATTGCCTACATGTTTATGTTTTTCAGAGAAATGTTGTTTAATTGTACTCTGATCAGAAAGATGACATGTAAGTCTACAGGAGAGCGTGGTTGTAGTAATTCATTGTCTCTTATATTTAACAGTATATGTTTAGAAAGTATATATATATATATAGTCATCCGCAGACAGATATGTTTCGCTGTATCACAGCTCATCAGTACGGTTAGACTCCGATTGCTTTTAACCCAGGATTGAAACCCAACCGAATTGGCGTCAGTCAGCGATTCTACCTTTGGTCTATGGCCGCTCAGTAGAAGAAGGCAGACTTTTTAGTGTGTATATTATCATTACACATGCCAGAGTGCTCTAATTCATTACTGAATGAGCGATGCGTACATGCCAGAGTAGCTACTGTTTTTTCAAAGTCTACCATTCTTCCAGAGTGCTCAATCAGGGTGTGAGAGCGTAAATAATATATATATATATATATATATATATATATATATATATATATATGTGTGTGTGTAGGTTTTGAAGGCTCTCACAATGCATTTAGTAAAATAAAGGAAGGTAAGAAGGTGTTGGGTATTATCTATTTAATATTCATTAATATTTCAAGATCAAAATCTCATCTTTAGAATGGTAGGAGAGCTTGATTTCACGTCCACTCGTGGACTGTGCCTTTCAACAAATGGTTCTTTTGCTGCTACACTTAATATACACAATACTTCAAGCAATTTACAAAACTCTTCTATATATATATGTGTGTGTGTGTGTATGTATATATATATATATATATATATATATATATATATATATATATATAATCTTTGTACATAAACAATAAGGAACATAATCAGAGAAAGTATATCTTGAAATAAGTCAATGATAAAAAACAACACATTGTTACAAGATTTTTGTTTGGGCAGTACTATTAAAATGCTCAAATTTTGAAGAATAAAGCAATTTTCAATCCGATTTAAAAGTTTGGAAGTATGATATGAATGGTTTAATTTTTGTATTTGTTTATGTTTTGTTATGAAAGCTGAAAAGAACATCAGCATGTGAAAATAAAATAAAAACAAAATGATTATTGATCGCTATAAAATAATACTTCTGTTACAATACCTTCATTTTGTAAATAAATATTATTCTTTATTTTTATATAGAAATTTTTCCTTTTATACAAGATAAACAAATTTCTTGTGTTTCATTAAAATTCTTTTCTTTTTTCTCAAACATTTCGACAATTTATTTATTTATTTAAAACAAATCAGTTATTCTAAATATTATAAGCAGGAATGTTTGAAAATAAACGTCTGATAAGAATTTGTGTTGCAATGAACTAACTTAAATAGTTTAGTTAATTACAGAGTAGTCTCCCCTTATCTGTTTATAGCATTTATAATCATTTGATGGGAAAATATGAAGTAACTTGATATCAGGCTTAAGGGGGTTCTTTTGCTGGTCTTTAAGTGAGTATTTTAAGAATCTCTTTTTGTCTATATTGTCAGATTAACTTGACTCTGCTTCTGTACTTTGTGTCTCACAATGTCAAATGGATTCATATAGAAAATCTAAACAATTTGCAATTTCAATGTTGTTTTCTTATGAATCAAGTTTTCTTTTTTTTTTTTTTGTACAAGTTGCTTTCATAATCTTTAGATTTTAATCAAATGAAATGGTGATAAAAGTAAGGCGGCCAAATGAAAACCTTTTTATGTCAATATCTACTTTTTATGTATCCTCTCTTTTTCAATAAAGATTACTGTTTGGTTGACTCCTTAAATCTTTACCTTGGTTTCACTGATCCCGTCAATCTTTGCCTTGATTTGACTGCCCTCTTTTAGTTTTACAAATCTTTAACTTAGTCTTGTATGAGTTGAATATATGGATTGAAATCTGATAAAATGAATAAGTAGAAAAACAGGGAAGTAAAAAGTGTCTTTAATTTAATATGTTTCACTTTAACAAGCTTCTTCAGAGATTTTTTTAAAAAACAAATGATTTAATTTTTTTTTTTTTTTTAATTTTTAAAAAATCCAAAGAGACACTATGTTGAGTTTTGATTTCATTGGTCAGATACACGTCACGTTTACTAAAACAATAAATGATCAATATTAAATATAGATAAAAAAAAGACGAAAATTATACTTGTCTATCTGTGTGTGCCACATGTAATAAAACAAAAATTAAAAAAAAGGCTTGTTGCAAACCTCGACATAAAAGTGTTGAGTGCAAAAGCAAAAAGGTAGCTCATTTCGTATAAAATGTTGAACATTTCAGAAAATTCATTTCTATTTTCAGTTGGACCAGATATTCTTTACAAACAAAATGTTTACTTGTTCATTGGGGAAACACAACTCATGTTATTACTGACAAATTTAAATTTATGAGTTTCAATAACGATTTCAATCCAGAAAACCACCGTATTGAGTTAACAGAAAGAAATAGAACAAGTAATATTAGACCTTGTTTGTTCATTGTGATTTAACCCAGCCCAATAGAGCCCAGATTTTTCAGTGGCTTCAAATATACACTTCCTTTCATCAACGATTATTCTGATCTAATCACGGTTTATTTTCTTAAACAAAAAAGTAAGACGTTTCTTGCTACAAAGAAATATTTAACTGACATTGCTCCATACAGCTCTGTAAAATGCCTAAGAAACAATAACGGCACAGAATTTGCTCCTGAAAATTTTGAAACTATTCTAATCAATAATCGTATTAAACACAAGAAATTGGCACCATACTCTTCACACCAAAATAGTACTACAGAAAGATCTTGCTGGCCTCTATTTGAAGTGGGAAGGTATCTAAGGATGGAATAAAAACTACCAAAATTCTTCTGCTTATTCTATTCTAACTGCTGCATACATCAGAAATCGGTGTTATAGTCAAAGAACTGCCTTCAAAATGTTTACAGGACACAAGCCTAACCTTGGTAATCTGCTTATATTTGGCACAGTTTGTTATGCCTACATATATGGGGGAAAGAAATTGGACGTTAAATGGGAAAAAGCAATTTTCATAGTCTACGATAAATCAAGTCCTGCCCATTTAACATCTATATCAGAAACTAAAAAGGTCAAAAGAGTCAGATGTGTAAAATTTACTGGAAACTTTAAAAATCCTTCTATGTCTGATAATTCTTTACTTCTGGTTGACAAAAATGATGCAATACTTCTTAACTATTTGCAGAAAAATCCTTGTGGCTAAGGAAAACAAGAAAATGAAACTACACAATCAACAAATCCGACCGATAATACAGAAGTTAATCCTAGTGCAGACTCAACAGACACCCAAGCAGGTTACAAAAAATGGTTGAATATTTTAAAGATTATGTTGTTAAAAAGTTGGACAGCATTGTAAATTCACCTACAGACTATTACTGTTCAGTAAACTATATACCCAATACTTATAAAATTGCACAAGGCTATGGAAAAACAGAGAGACACTTAGATGAGCGATACATATGAATAGACTAAACTCGCAGCTGTTAAAACTGTCATTGAATGTTGTTAGGTTTGCACCATTAAAACTAGTAACGGTGGTAATGAACAGTTCAAAGCTTGGCTTGTGAAAAGTTAATTCCAAAAACCTGGAATAAATTATCATGAAACTTTCTCCCCACAGCTTGTTTATCATTGTAAGAACTTTAATGCATTTAGCTATTAAACATAATTTATTTGTCTACCAAATGGATGTAAAAATGACATGTTTAAATGCACCAATAGACCAATAGCAAAAACAATGAAAAACTTGTATGGAGACTAAAAGAAGTCCTTATATGGACTTAACAAAGCAGACAAAATTGGAATCGAGTCCTACATACATATTTAATTGATCGAGGTTTCTCTCGATCCTTGGCAGACTCTTTCATTTACAGACAGAACACTTCAAATACAATACCAATTATGATTGTTCGGGTTGATGATCTACTCGTTGCTGTAAGTTGTAATTCTGCATTAATTAATGTAAAAAACACATTTGATCAATTCAAGATGACTGATTTGGGAAAGCTTTCTTTCTGGCTATACAATTTGTATTTAAAAATAACTCCATGGAGATGAATCAAATGAAAGATATTGAAAAGATTCTAACCAAATTTAGAATACAACATTGTAAACTTTGATCAACACCTTATGAAATGGATATCACTCTACCGGGAGGGACGAAAGCAATACTGAACCAGCAGACAGGAAACATTACCGAGAAATAATTGGTAGCCCAATATATATTATGACTGCAACTTGTTCATATATGTTATGTGGTAACAAAATTGTCACAATATTCAACAAATCCAACCATGGACTACTTGACAAGAGCCAAACATGTCCCATGCTATTTAAAAGAACACAAAAAAAACATGCTGTTTAGTTTTAATAAGTCTGTCAGTTAAGTGCCATATATAATACAGGTTTGGGTGATCATGTCTCAAAAGAGACATTACTGACTGAGCAAATTTTCCTGCAGTCGGTTGCCATTACTTTCTGCAGTGGACTGGTTGCTAACTGTCCTGCCAATTAACCCATAGTTGGTGGGAGAAGTGTCAGATTAATACCTTTCCCAAGTGTATTTCTGCATAAGTGAATACAAGGAATTCAACTGGAAATCGAACTCGGCTCACTAATTTCTCGTTCTCACTAATAAATCTAGTAAGCCTATAACTTTAAGAGGCTTTTATGATGCTGATTAAGAAAATTCAAAAGATAGCCACAGTTTTACAGGATATGATTTTCAATTATTACCAAATAATTTGATGATTTTTTCGAAAAGGAGAAAACAACCTCCAGTAATGTTGTCAACATGCAAAGTGGAATATAAGTTGTTGGTGGCCACAATATAAGAATCAAATTTCCTTAGTCAATTATTAAACACCGTGATTATTTCAAATAAAAATAAACAAGCCAGTATCTATTTGCGATAATCAAGGTAACATAGCTCTTGCTAAGGACTGACTTGGTCTACTACCAATGGCCAGAACATGTCAACATAAAAATTCAAAATAGTACGATAAAGTTGGACTATATTCTGTCAAACCAAAATGTTGTTGATTTATTTACTAAACCTTTTGGAAGAGTAAGATTAAATTCTTTAACAATCTAAATGGAGCACAATCCTGAACTTGTTCCTTACCACATTTTTGTTCCCCCAGTTTTTTCAGAAAGTGGGTGGGGGAATGACTGCACTCATCCATTTAATTGAATTATCCCCCCCCCAATTTATAGACAAAGCCATACAGATGCGTAGACCACTTCTCAGTCTTATCTGACCTCAGTTCCAATCTTGTCTTAGCCAGAACAATAGGATTGCCTGTTTATATCCCCCCCTGTTAGGTGTCGACATCAATTCTAAGTTTGTGAACTTTTTGCCTTATTACTGTTGCTTTTCCTTGCATATAATGTTTGCTTGCTTAAAATCTTTTTCACCCTGTTCTTTCTCTTGTCATTGCATTTCTGCCAATGACATTTAACTATGGCCATTTACTCTACATACACATTGCTGATATTGGGCACAATGTCGATAACATTGGATTGAACGGACATTCCTACACTTATAGACCGGGTTCTAGATGGCCATGTAGTACAGACAATCAACAGATCGTAAAGACAAGAGTGGCCGACTAAACAGTATTTGATAGCAGAGATCAGAGAAAATGTGATCACTGATAATTGTTTACTTGATGCAGCACTACAGGCATTTGTACCTCCATCCAGATTTCTCTTTATGTCATAACGTATGTCTCCAGTGGTGTTGTAAGTGGTTTATTTGTGGGACACAATGGAGCTCTGTGGTGTTTTAGGAGGAGATCAGGTTCTGTATTCCCTAAACCTGTCTCACTGAACATTTATAGAACATCATGGGCTGACACATTTAAGTTTGCCTATCTACAACTTTGTTGTATTGCATCACCAAGTACAAGTGGCATGGAATAATGTATTGAGGAATAATATTCCTCGTCTGTACAGCTGTATGCATGCACAAGTAAAAACCTGTGTCAATGCCCATGGAGGATACACAGTGTATATTAATATTGGCATCTGAGTGCATGTCATGTATCTCTCATTTGGAGACACTCCCCCATATGTATTTGATCTGTTTATATTTGATCATTTAGTACAATCCAGCTATATTACCTGTGTTATATATTGCCACTGGATATGGCCAAACAATGAGGAACACACACACACACACATATATATATAAAAAACATAGCCTTATATTTTTATTCTTTCATGGTGACAGTTGTGTGGAACAGGAAAGTAACCGTTGGGAGTTGTTAGCCAGTTTCTATTTCTTCAGCCAAAAATTCTAGACTTTTCTATCATCTTAAAACTCCTATGTGATGCTTGTTTTTTCTGTTTCACTTTGTTGACATCATCTACAGCCACATATATCTGTCAATCGCCCTTTTATCTATGGCCGGATGTATCTGTTAACCACGTCCTTGCCTGGCCATTGGCTTTCAAGCTGGTTGTTACTTTTATTGACTTTATCTACAGCCGGATGTACCTGTCAATTACATCCACTGTTCAAGTTAATATATTTCACCTGTATATTTAACCTCGAATAAATTGAAACACTTGAGATGTTGCAATTTTATTTTCTGTCAATAGTATTGTGCACCACATCTGTTCCTATTCATGTCATCTTAGACAAGCTACATCTTGTGTATCTATAAAATAAATTATATTTAATTACTTTCCTGCCATATTTTAGAGAATCTCTTTTCAAAGTTTTTACATTTCTATAAACCAGAAATGTAGCTAATGCTGTCAAAAGTTACATTTGAAATATGAGTTAAAAATGATTGGTATACCAATGCTATTTATACAACAAGTATTTTGTTTACAAAAAAAAGTTATCTTCTCTCAATATTTCTTTATTTAGAGAGAAAAAATATTTGTAACTCGTGTTTTAGCTCAGGAAAATAAATATTTAAGATAAAAGAATTTTCTTTTACGAAACAGAAAGCATTTCGTTTATGAAATCATTTTTGGAATTCCTTCAGATGAAAAAATTGTTTTCCGCTCTCTGTTATGTTCCAAATATGATTTGAATTTTGATACCATACTTTCAGTTAATAATCTGTTATTACTTGTCAAAGTAATTTTTGCTGTCAAAGAATTTTTCTCTAAGTTATACACATATAAAAAGCTGAACTTTGTCTGACAGGTTTGGGGTAGTGATAAAGCAATAAGTTTGTTGTATCAGATGGTGCAAAAGAAGATTCTTACAAGTGAAGAGAAGCTGTCTCTACTTTGAGAATCAGCCTAGATTTTTCCTCAGTTTGAACCCTCTCACCAACCCCCAGGCATAGGGGAGAAAAGTGCTGCTATTTTTGCTACAAGTTAAACTTTTTTAAAGTCTTAAAAATTTTTCATATTTTTAGGAATTCATAGCAATTGGAATGTCCTTAAAAATTAGAATGTGTATTTTTTACTTTTCATCTTGTTTTCTTCATTGCATATGAAAACTCTTGTTTTTCGTGATACAATTTTCTCGTTATAAGACTCGGCCATCTCACATGGTGTAATAGTTAGCAAGCTTGACTCGCTAGAATTATTACAAATGAGTAGTGAGTTCAATCCTCACTGGGTACCCCATACTTTCAACCTTGTGCCACATCTGGGCAGAAAAAAAATGCACTTAAAAAAATCACCTCTCTCTATATGACTGTATTATTGAAAATAAATGATGTTTTATTAATGATAAATGATGTCTTATTGATGATAAATCTAATTTCAATAACTACAAAGACTGCAAAATGGATTTTTTCTTTTTTAAATTTTAGCTATACATGTTTCATTTGTTTCACTTTGATAAAAAGTTATGTGAATCAAATTTAAGCTTTGTTTTATGAAGAAGTCCAGCTCACCATCAGTGTAAAGAATTATTTTATTGTCATTATAACCAGTCTTTGAACCCATATAAATAATTACTTGGGCTTATTTATTTATGTATGTATAAGAAAATAAAGGAAATATTTTTTATTCATTTCTCAGTCTTTTCTAATTTATAGATCAGTTTATTTGTTTGTTTGTTTTTTTTTTTTTTACTTTAGCACTTGATTGAAGCTGTTGGCTTTGAATATTTTTGTCTTTCCTCTGGGTACCTCCATGTGGTGTGATGATTAACAAGCTCATCTTGCTAGAACCATTACAATTTAGTAGTGAGTTTGGTTCTCACTGGGTGCCACATTTAAGTAGCGCTTAGAAAATCAACTCTTCCCCTGAAGACAGCCAATATAAAACCATCACCTCCAGATGTCTCAAGCTACTAAAGTGAATTAAAGGAGATGTTTTGACTAAGTGCTATGAATAAATGAAAGATGCAAGAGAAAGATGAAACTTGCCAATGATTTAAGAACTTGTAATTTTGCTAGTAGAATCTGATGTTGTTTTCTACCTCTAGACATAATCCATCTGTTTTTATCTTTGGTCAAAAGATTTCTGCTGCTATTATAATCTTTATTGAAAATTTACTAATCCACATTTTATATAATTAAAGGTTTTACCTCCCCCCCCTTTTTTTTCTTTCTTAAAATCTTTTTCATATTTTAAATCATCACGTCTATACATAATGTTCTGTTTTAATCTAAATTTAAACAGGATGATGTTTTTACTGAAGTGAATGGTTTTAACTTTCTGAAAATATTTGTAGTACATTTGATTCCCATTGCATGAAAGTTAGAAGATAAGCAGAGTAGTTGGGAGAAGTTTGTGCGTGTGTTTTGGGTGGGGGGGTGGGGTATAGTGAGTGGGGAGGTGTCAACCTCCTACCTTGTACCTACTCACAAATGTCTCTCAGTAAATCAACCTAATCTTGAAGATAAATAACTATTTGAGACTTATGTTCTCAAGCAAAATTATGAATATTTCTTCTGTCAGCTTTAATTAATTAAGATATAAATAAATATTTTTCTTCCCTGGAGAAGATTTCCTCTCTTGTTACCATCTAAATTAAAAATATTTTGTTTTAAATACTGAATCTTATCTTTAATAAAATATTCATGAAATTAATTACTGGCAATAAATCACTCATATAACATGAAAATGACATCAGCCTTCATAGTTGGCAACAAGAATACTTTTCGGCATCCTCTAGCAAATTCACTTATCACTGGTTCACACACCTTTCCAGTTTTTGGAACAGAAGTAAAGGTTTATCCCTTGTTTCCTATTTAGGATTGGGTTTCTGGTCCCAAGTCTGCTTTGACTCTATACTTCTAATGTCTCTGCCTAAACTCTGAAATTTTATTATTTTTATTTTATTTTTCTTCTCAATAGAAGTAGATAGGTTTGCCTATCATCCAGTTCACTCCATTCTCTGTCTTTTGAACAGGAGTGGAGGTTTATCCCTTTTTACCTGTTTAGGATTGGATTTCTGGTTGTTTCTAAAGTCTTTTCGTTCTCTTTCACTTTCACTGGCCTCTTGTGTCTTAGTGGCATTATCACCTTGCCCGGGGATTAACTAATTAAAAAAAAAAGTCCTGTTTAAAAAAGAAGCAAGAGAAAGAATTCATTATTTGAACTGTTTTCTTCTTGATCTTTTCATTTCCAAGATCAGAATTAAATATAGCCTTGGTTTATACAAGGCTAATCAGCCATGATCTTTAATAGGTTGTCCGCTCAGTTGATATTTTTGGATTCTCGTGAATTAAGTCACTTTCATGCAGGGATGAACATTCTAGCCTTGAAATGGATGGGAAATCGGCAAAAAGTCTGAAGGTGAAAAAGGAAAGTTTTTCAGTCTTTTTACTTCCCTAGATAGACTACGGCTGACGGCTTTACCTTAGAGTCTTTTGCAGAAAGAGATAAAAATAGTTCTTCTAAAGGACTATACATGAAAGAGGTGCTTCCTGGCCTGATTTTTTTTCTCTCTCTTATATATATATATATATATATATATATATATATATATAATGTGTGTGTGTGTGTGTGTGTGTGCACGCGCACACACACTGAAATTCTTTGATCTATGTTGTTCTGCTTTGCTTTAAAAGATCCAAATTGAAAATAATGAGTGAATCTGGTTTTATAAATTCAACCTCAAATTTTTCATTTGTTTTTATTTTCCTCTCTTTATTATAATCAGTTTTTTTTTTACAAAAATTTGATTTTGTTTTCTTACCAAACTTTTTATATTAAATATGAAATTCATTTGTCTATGCGATATACTCTCTTACAAGTTTACCATTGGTTTTAGAAACATTTTAAATAGTTGTAATCATTTTTAAAACATTTTTCTGGACTTTTTAAATGATTTCATAGTTGAGATAAAAAAAGTAACAGAAATATGATAAAAGCAATACCAGTTTACAATTTGTACAGTGATATACTACGCCATTGGGAAAATTAATTGAAACAACTGTTTTAGTTTCCTTTCTTTCACCATATGGTCAGTTTTAGTTTTAGACCTGCTAGAGTGACAGGGTGTAATCGATTTTTATTTTTTCCTTAGATTACGTCATTTGCAGTGGTGTGCAGTAATATGAATCTATTTTTGAGATGTATAATGAAATTTGTTTGGTTTTGAAAAAATATTGCGTCATCTGTGAGTGCATCAGATTTTTATCGTGACCAGACTGTATTGCCTCGACTGCCGATTAGTTGTCCTATGGCCATTGTCTCGGACACACGTTAATCGAAGGAAGTGCACGAAAATTGTAATGCTGCCTGGACACACTGGCAAGCCTTATAGAGAGATCGTTGGTGTCAGTCTTTCAACTGTCAGTCATGTCATCATGGCAAAGAAACAAACTGGATCCATCAGTCCAAAGTGTAAAGGAAAATGTGGCCAAAGGAGAAAGACAAATGTTGAGACAATGTATACATGATCATGGAAAATGTGAAAGATCCTAGGAAGACATTATTTGTTTTGTTTCAATTAATTTGCATCAAAGTGTAAGTGTTGTTTAGTCTGGCACAAAACAATGACATGCTAAGAGTCGGGGAGTGTACTTTGTATTTATTTTCAACTAATGAAATTCACATATTTACAATCAATAGAATATTCCTTATTATCTGGTGTGGAAGATTCACACAAAATGATTGGATAAAAATATTTATAAACTTGAATTTTTTGTAACAAATAATGTATTAGGTTTGGAAAATAATATCCAGTTTTAAAATCAACATTTATTCCTGAACTATTGTATTTGAACAGGGTTTAAATAATCTGTAAAATCCTTTTTTTTTTTATTGTCACCTGCCGCCTGTATATGCTCTCCTTAATCTCATTCACAATATTTCGGCAGCTTTGATGGAACCAGAGCTGGATTATAGCAGTTGGAGTGGGGGATGACTGGCAAACCTGGGTGATGTGTATTGCTAAGAAATCCTACTCAAGATGTCACTGTGGATACCATGGTCACATATTCTACAATTTGACTCAGTGGCATCTCACAGCCAAATAAGTAAACCCTTGGGTAGAATATTCATT
This sequence comes from Ascarosepion bandense, assembly GCA_037127315.1. Classification (NCBI taxonomy): domain Eukaryota; kingdom Metazoa; phylum Mollusca; class Cephalopoda; order Sepiida; family Sepiidae; genus Ascarosepion; species Ascarosepion bandense. Next base: position 1,196,726 of record JBBBDQ010001069.1, read on the forward strand.
TTTGGCATCCTCTTTGATTGTCTGCCAAGTTGTAGCAAGACTCCAAAACCAGTTTTAAGATAGCTAAAATTGCTAGATATGTTATAGACAAATTTCTTTTTATATATATATATATATATATATATATATATATATATAGGAAAGATAATTTGGTTGAAATAACACTTTATTTTTCCCTGTCTTTTTTTCCCTCTTATTAGTTTTATATTTTGTTTGTAAGTCTTACAATGATTTATTTCCACTTAACATGTAAGCAACTTTGTAGCTATTTTGAGTTCTTCACGTTTAAGCAATTACTTTGAAAGTATACATCACGAGGCCAAATGGAAGTGAAAATATCTCTGAGCAAAATCTCTAATGATTAATTAAAAATGTCTCGTTGCTACTTGAAGCAAGTACTTCTTTAGAATTCAGTTTCACTTTGTTCTTCTGGATGCCTGTATAAGTCATTGACTACTTGTCTTGCAGATACTATGTCAAACTAATTATCAGTATACATGACAAGAATTTGGAATTACCTAAGAGTCGTACTAGATTATACTTCAGTGTAACAATACTGGTCGAAGCAGAGGCAGCAGCACTAAGAACACATGCAAAATAGCTTAATAATTTTTGTTTCTTTCACATTCTGTGTGTATGCAAATGTTTCCAGAACTTTTTTTTTTTTAATGAAAGACTAATTCTTTTATGCTATGACTCTACAGGAAATAGATGATCATAGCCCTCCACTGTTTTTTCTATTGTAACTCATGATCACTGATAATATGAAAGTTGGTGGTGTGACTTTCTTCACAATTTTGATTAAGAATTGTCTTTCTTTCTCTTCAACTGGTTGTTAGGCTTCAACCAATTTTCAATTTCTGTATTCCATATCAATGTCAAATAATTTTAAGTTCCTTAATTTCCATATAGAGTCTATTTTTAGAAGATGAAAACATCATGAAGAGGTGCTGAAAAGTTCTAAACCAGGCCCACTTTCCCAAGTTCCTATGTTAATGGTGAAATATCATGATGCTGATTTTGGGAAGTGGGTCAGGCCAAGAACTTTTCAGTCGCCCTTTGTAATCCCAAGAAAAGTACTTCAGTTAAACCCAGAACAGAGGCTCTTTTTTTTTCTTTTTAGAGCTGTTGTTTATTTTGGGGGGTTATTTTTTGTTTGCTTTCTCCTGTAATTGTTTCGTAATGGATTTCACTAACCTCACATGAGAGTCAAACAATTTTGTCATTGACATTTGCCTGTTTTATCAAACGAAATAATCCCAGTAATTATTGACTAAAATAAACTGATAAGTATTTGTCTGCAGACGGCTAACAAATTTTACAATAACATCAAACCTGGGGTGGGGTGAATTGCTTCTATCCCAAGTAGCCAGTCTCATATTGGACTTGTTTTAACAAGTGTCACCAACACAGCACTAGATATACACCAAGCCATACTGAAAAGAAGTTGATTTTATTTTGAGTTATGACTCTAGAGTCACATTATATCTCACATGAAATTGTATCTTGCCTCTGTAAGCAACTGGATTTCTTTTCTTTTTGCTTTTTAATTTTACAACTGGTTTTGCCTCAATTGTACATTTTTCACTTGGTTAGGAATTTAGGGGAAAAAAACGTAATCTAAAACCGTGTTTTATTACATTGTTGGCTTCCATTTATTATCTGATTATAAAATTACTTGTAATGAAAATGTTCATCAAACGTGTCACAATATAACATGTGTAAAGCATTAATGACTCCATCCGTGGGGCGCTCAGCACTCAGTCATTGGTCTTTTTTTCTCAATCCCTGTCGAGAAAATGTTCATAAGTATAAAGGCGTAAAAGAAAAGAAACAAATTATTCAGTTGATTTTACTTATTTTTTTTATGAAAAAAAAAATTTTATATCTTTTTTATCATTATTATTATTAATATTAATCCCTCACCTTGAAAACAGAAACGCTAATCTTGTCAGGAACAAAAAAAATAAACATATCAATACTTACAAAATCTGAAAACTTTGGATTGGAAACAAATGCAAATGTTCCCTTCTATTGCTAAGTGTTATCAATTGCTACTAACGGTAGAGAGTATGTCTCGACTGACTCTAACAAACACTTTATCAGAACTCTTACTGAACTCTTTAAGTGCCAAGTTCATTTGTTTTAACAGGGATCTCTTATTTACCCCCACAACACTAAGTTTTTTTCATATTAAACAAAATTTGTGGCAAATTTGGAACTCAATGAAACAGATTTTCAATATTGACTTTTTGAGAGCAACTTTGACATGTTTTGGTAAATGGCTACTTTAGCATTCATCAACTCCAGTCTTCTGAATCATATCATGTGGGAACATTGGTTCTCGTACAATCATTGATGTTAAGCAACACTGAGCCTGGTCAGTACCTAGATGGGTGAGCATTTGGAAAGACCAGTTACTGCAAGCTTGGATATGTGAGTGATGTAATGGTCAGTGGCTCAGAATTGGAAATTGGAGAGACGAGTTCCAAATCCAGTCAGTTTGTTATGTTCGCATTGTTAATTATTTGTTCCAATTTTTTTTCTTTTTTTACTTAGTGCCTTGAAATGGTTGTTAAATTTTGTACTTATAAATCTTCATTTTAATGTTCCAATCAATTAAATTTATTTTTTTAACCCATTAGTGGCCAATTTTTTTACTTTTTTATTTTTTATTGAAAATCTTTAATTTGTACAAAGTTAGTTAATACTAAACATATAAAAAAAGAAATTTCATTGCATCATTCTAAGAAAAAAATAAATTTTTAGTTTGATCCTTATTTTGGAACCAAATTTATAGAGCAATGGTATATTTGAGCAAAATTACTTTAATACATTTTCTTGGCTTTATAGGACAGTTAAAGCATTCATATATACTATATACAAATATGAATTACATATAAGTCCTACTTACCCAAAAAAGTTCTTGCTTGAATGATAGATGAAACTGAGTGTATCGTCCTCCTTAAGATTTTCACGCTATACTGAAAACTGAGACATCAGTGTTGCCAATGTACATCAGGCAGTAGGTGATATATTTGAAAGTCACTTCATTATTTATGACTAACCAAAGATATATCTGAAAACTGCAGGAATTGCTGAAATATGTTCAGTTATCCTTCTGGTTCTAAAAAAAAAGGGACCATGTGCATTAATGGGTTAATATCTCCCATCAGTAGCAAATAATCTTTTTAATTATTATTATTATTATTATTATTATTAAAATTGAAAGTGGTGAGAGGAAACAAAAATATCACATCAACTTTGAAAAAAATTTCCCATTTTTAATATTTTTCCTTGTAAATCTTGCTATCATGACCAACATCTCATTTCATTTTATCAAAAGAAATACAAAAGGGGTCCTTAATTCTTTATTTTTCCCTTATAACTTGATTATTTATTTATTTTATGATAACTAATCTTGCTGGGTGATTTGATTTTTATGATTTGAGGGAATTTGTTTAAACCAAATGGTGTTAGTAGCTCATTTATTGAACATTTACAAAAGTTGCTAGATTTCTATTTTCATCCCTTTAATATCTCCCAAATCTGATACAAACTTTGACATTAAATGTTCTTGCCAGTCTTAAATCATATGTACATTATCTTTTCTGCAATCTTCTCCGATTTACTTATTAAAAGAAAATTTTAAAATGCAAATCCTCAGAGCTTTGAAATCATAAATTGCAGACAAACTTTTGATTTCTATTCATATAAAGTTTCTTCAAAAAATGCATATACAACTGAGAAGAATGTTTTTTAAAGATCTTTTTTCAGTGCCTCAACTGTGCTAATCATTTTATAGCTCTATTCCTTTAGATATATATATATATATATAGAGAGAGAGAGAGAGAGAGAATTATTGTTTTATTATATAAATTATTAGAGAGAGAATTATTGTTTTATTATATAGTCATCCGCAGACAGTCTTGTTTTGCTGTATCACAGTTCATCAGTACAGTTAGACATCTGATTACTTCTAGCCAGGATTGAAACCTGATCAAATTGACATCAGTCAACTTTTCTATCTCTAAGCTATGGCCGCTTGGTGGAGGAAGGTGAAGTTTAGCGTGTTATATACACCATGTAAACACACGCCAGTAGCCAAGAGTGTTCAAATTCATTACTGAATGAATAATGCATAAATGCAAGAGTAGCTACTGTATTTAAAGTCTACCATTTCTTCATAGTGCTCAGTCAGCATGCGAGAACATATTTTTATTATATATATATATAGGTGTCAGTCTGTAAACAGTGAGGATAATCCAACAAGATTACCTTAATATAAAATATTAATTGGTAAATCCATATAGAGAGCTCAATGGGTGTTAACCAGAGTGATACGAAATTTTAAATGAAAACTGAACATGTCATTTCATTCCTCAGCTAATATATACAGTTTCTCTGTTCCATTTCCCCAAATTAGTATAAGTTATTGAATGTCTTAGATAATGAATTTAAAATGCAGGGTAAACAACAGATTGACATGTATAAATCCTTTGTTATAATAGGTGCCTGTCATTCTCACATTTTATTAATAAAATTAGCAATAAGAATTCTGAATGTTTTATAAGAAAATCATTTCTGATTGAGTCAATCTGAAAAATTGTATTTAAAGTTCAATGATCAACACTGAGAAAAGGATTCAATGATTAAGGATTTTGCAAAATGTTTCGTCATAAGAGATCCACTGAATTTGTTTATTGTTAGGAAATATTGAGATGCAATTTTGGGATTAATCAGATTTAACCAATCTACAGTCGTAAATACTTTGATTTTAATTAACTGCCAAAGATTTTGTTGAAATCCTGTAACCTTTTCATTTAAAAAGATAAAATAATCACTTTTTTTTTATTCTTTTATTAATAACAAAACATTTTTGGCAAGTTATCTTTAAATTTTGTTTGCTATTGCCACATTATTTTTATAATGTATGTGTGATTTTTTTTATTTAATTTAAAATATAATGAACATATTGTGAAAATTGTGTATTTGCAATATATTTACAATGAATTTGGCTAATGAAGAAATTTGAGATGTTTTTGTTTATTTGAATTGGTTAATCATTGAGAAATAAAGAAACCAATGTTATTTTAAATTTAGCTGCAATTAAAAAGAAAACTAACTTTTGATAGGTTGTTAATCCTCATTTGATTAGGCTTTTCTAAAAGGAATGGTTTTACTCTGCTGACCTGAATTTGTACACTCTTAAAATGGTTTCTAATATTTGTTGTAAAATTGTTTTTCAAGAGTGAATCCTATTTTTCATAACTTCCACTGATGAGCTTTTTCTACTGTTAAAAATAGATTCAGTTTAATGAAATGTCAGACTAAACCCTCGACTATAATTGTATGTATTTTCAAATTTATCTTTGTTATTCCATGAGTTCTTCAGACTAAATATCCTTATAATTATTAGTTTTTCAATTGACACTTAATGTATTTTGAATATTTGGAAAACCAGTTGCATAGCTTCGGTATAACTTTGTAACCAATCAGAGACGACATTACTGCACATAGGTGAATACATTCCCATCAGATTACACAGTCAGTAATGAGATACCCCCTGAGTGAGCTTGTGTACTGTGTGAGAATTACATGTGGCTTCACTTTTGGTCAGGGTTTTGTTGACAAAATCATCACATCCCCCAAGAATGTCAGTTTCTGTACAATCCAGATTTGGTTGCTTGTGACATTTGTTTTTTCTCAAAACTAAAATTGAAACTTTGGACGAGATTAAAGAGAATGTGATGAAACGGCTGATGGTAATCCTGAAAGAGGACTGTAGAGCAAGTAGTTTTGAAAAATGAAATAGATTTTGGGATAATCATGAGTGGGTCACGAGAAAAGTATTTTCAAAGGATCTAAAGTACCATTGCCCTAGGTAGGGTTCTTTTCCCCTAACCCTAGTACACAAAATAAAAACTGCTTCCTTACCAATCCTTGACTTCCTTGTTCTATTATTGAGTGTTTTTCTTTCTCTTCATTGGCAATTCTTATATATGCTGTAAAAATTTACCTACCACCCTGCACTCTCAAAATAAAATCTCTGGTCTCTTTCTTTTAAATCTAAGCACTAATCGGCAACTTGACTAATTGCAACCAAAATGTACATAATGACTAAAATACAAGGTTTATAAAAGGTTTACAGCCAAACTGTTAAAAGAAAAAAATATTATTTTAAAAAATCTCAAGTTTTGTATAAAATGATCTTTGTAGATAATTAAGACATTTTCAACTTTCACCTTTAGAAGCTGCTGTAGGTTTTAAAGATTTTGGAATTCTGTTTTATTTTGATTACGCACCAATCTAAATCTGAATTTTGATTTCACAGTTTGAATTTATGAACTTTTTCTCATAATCTAAGATGAATTGATCGTTTTAATACAAATTTTCTGTCAACATTGTGCTTTATAGAAAATAAATCAGCCTAAAAATTTGTCTAGAAAAACTTTATTTACTGACCAGTCAATATAAACATCTATTGCCAAATACAAACTTGAAATGTTTGTTTATGGCTTTTAAACTGAACAAACATGAAATTACTAAACTTTACTTTTGCAAGTGATAAATTACAGTGTGAAAAGTTTTTTGGTTAGTTAGAATTTTAAAGTCTTTTTTTATTCAACTTTTATAAATGCAACCTTATATTTTACCCAAAATTTCTTAATGTATATTTAATAGTAAAAAAATCCTTACAGCTCGAATTAAGAAAGTTGTTTTGAGATTTTATTTCTCACGCACACTCTGTGTGTGTTTAAAGAATTAATTTATGTTTGTGCTTATTTTTCCCAAATGTCTGGATTGATATTGAAAATTAATTTTGATTTATGCATTAGTCAAGTTATAAAATTAAGTTGGTCTATTTATTTTCTCAAAACCAAAAACTTGACTCTTCTGAATCTTTAATAAATAAAACTTGGAAGGATTTGGCTGACTTTCACAATATCCGCAAACATGACCAAGCCCAGTATATCCCAAATTAGCCTCCTCCTTATTTATTGCTATAGAAACAGTAACGTGCTATGATCCTCGCTGATTTTCTGCAAAACTGCACATTGTAAAAGAATGTATTTGGCACAAAATAAGAAACTTATTTTGAAAAGCAGAAATATGTATACATATATATATATATATATATATAGAGAGAGAGAGAGAGAGAATGGCTAGCTACTCATTTCCAGACACACCCATTTCCAGGACAGCTAAACAATCCCTATTGCAGATGCCCACTCTGACACATTTGAGTTTGTTCAACATCCACAGAGCCCAATGGTGTATATTGGAACTATCCTAAGTGGACATTAAGTATAGTTTCTGGAGGGGGCACATCATCTGGTGATCAACTATTTGAAAACTGAAGCTCTCAGTCACGATGACTTGACTTTTGTGCTAGCACAATCATCAACGACTTTCTAACAGTTCTGTCAACTCACTTTTACACAGTACTTGGGCCAACCTGTGGTATAGTTTCCAGGCACTTTTTGCGACACAGTGAGATTGACCCCCCCCCCCCCCAACAGGTAAATAACATCAAGAAGTTACATTCCTGACAAATTCAAACCAAACCTCATGTCAGCAAGAATATATATATATTTGTATTCAGGTGTCAAATACATTTATGCTTTTCTTGTTTTGTTTTGTTTTTTAATTATTTGTATGTATCTGTTCTTCTTATGGAGGAAGAGCTGGAAATTAGTAGCGGGGAGGGGTCTCTAAAATAGTTTTAGTTGTTTATCTGAAACTGTGAACTGAAGTATTATCACTTTCTGATTTGATAAAAACAGCAAAATACAGAAACAGAAATATTCTAACGTAAATAAAAGTTCCCCCAAGAATGATTGAATATAAAGTGCAAGCCAAACATTTGGCTAAAAGTAGTATGGACTACAATTTGTAAGTAATGTCTGTTTTAAAATCACTGTATCCGAAGAGATAGTGGAAATTAGGTGTTATCAAAAGTAATTTGCATTTTTTACTATTGGTCTAATGGCCTCATTTTTTGTCATTATCACAGCTTTTTTCAGGTATAAGTCGATTCCATTCTGTAAATTTCGAACTGAACCCTTTACTTATGGGGCTAGATCATCTCATTCCACTGTCTTGTTTTAGTTAATTGTCTTTTTAGTACTGCTCAGTTATTATTAATCTTGTTTCTACTAAGTTTGACTGTATCTGTACTATGTAGCCCAAGGGTTGAACTCACAATTACTATGTCATCAAATTTACTAACCAACAATTTAATCCTCTAGGCTATCATGGACTATATTACCTTGACCTTCAAAAATATGAATGACAAAAATATATCCTGGCCATCGATGGCAGCGACAGGCTGCACAACAAAGGCCTTGAATGGTGATATCCCAAACAAAATCATAGTCTGAGGAGATGAGCTTATTGGCTCGTTGAAATGCATTATAATTTATAACCACTTTAGATGATGTGTTAAGTTTTTCTTTATATATATATATATATATATATATATATATATATATATAAAATCTGCTGTTTGAGATATATACTGGCAAAATTGAATTTGTTGCATTCACTTACACTCAAATAAAATACCCTTGGGAAAGGTATGAATCCATCTCTTATCTCTCCAGCTATGGGTTAAATAGCGGGACAGATTGGGCTCTGTAGCGTTTGACTGGCAACCAGTCTACCACAGAAAGTAATCTACTGCAAGAAAAACATCTGTCCAGTCAGTCTTGTCTTTTTCGAGATCTGATTGATTGGCCACATGAGTATCATGTATGACACTTGACTGACTGACTGACTGGCAGAATAAGATTGTCACCCAAAAGGACAAAGGCATTTGTAACCTGGGTACGATATGGAAATGAGTAAAACTTTTCTACATATTTCATCATCTTCTGACTTACTAATGCTCATATTAGTATACGACATCTAGCTAAGCTTAAGACAGTGATACCTGCAGTGATAAGTTTCAGTATTGGCAAATCCATTGCAATTAGATGTCCAACCCCTTTTTTATTCATTTTAAAGTTGGATTATGAGCTTTTCTATGTTTTCGAACAAATGTGACCTTGGGTGTGTCAGCAGAGAGTTGGGAATTTTTTACTTGCCTTATAATTCTGGAGACACACACACGTTTCTTGCTTAACAGCCACTTACACCCCAACACCTCTATACTCCTCCCGAGTGGTTCCAAGACAGAGGGAATGGTACACTGTAGTTCTAATTGACAAATTGAGTAGAGATGGTCATTTATATGTGTGACATAATACTTAGGGAGTGACATCTTCACCTTTGACACCCAGGTCCACGTCTTATCATCATTGTATGAGTGGTCAAAACTTAAAACTCTCAGTTATCTCTAGTGGTTGTGGAGATGTTGAACTGGTTTTCCTACTACAAGAATGTGAAGTGGTGTTCCAGCAGAGTAATGGCTGCTAACATGATACCCATGTTACTCAACAGGCTCAAAAATAGGTTTGTCAGACAACAGCTAATTAGTTAAAAAAGCAAGTACAGTAGTCCCAACACACACACACACACACACACACACACATACTTACCTAACCAATGCTATTCATGAGGGATATGTTCCAAGACCCTGAGCAAATATCTAAAACAACTAACAAAACCAGACCCTATATGAGGAGGTGCTGAAAATTTCCCAAAAGTTTTTTTTTTAATGGCTTCTTTTTTAAGGCAAAGAACTTTTCAGCATTTTTTATTTTTATGCTGTTTTTCTTTTTTATTCTTTTTTTTTTTAATATCTAATCAGTCAGTTAAGTGCCATACGTGAAACACGTCTTGAAAGAGATATGACTGACTGGCAGAAGATTATCCTGCAGTAGGTTGCCATTGCTTTCTGTGGTAGACAGGTTGCTAGCCATGGCTATAGAACCCAATGTGTCCTGTTATTTAACCCATAGCTGGAGAGAAGAGACGGATTAATACCTTTCTTAAAGGTATTTGCATGTAAGTGAATGCAATGAATTCAACTCCCCGATTTCTTGTTCTGAGCCGATATCCAGTACACCGCAACGCACATTAGCAATTTTTAAAAAAATGTTATGTCTATTTGAACTTGAATCACCAGTTCCACTTTTTCTATATATTATGCCCATTATGTACATCTTTAACAACAAAAAACTAATAAAAAAAAATAAAATGAATTTTTTTTTTTTTCACAATATCTAACAATAAAATAAAATTAGCTTTCAGCCCATTTTTTATATATTTTTTTATTTAATCATTTCACCCCAAACAAAGTGGGACCAACCATCAATGTGCAGGGGAATGTGAATGAAAAGATTGGGTAAAGGGTTTTTTTTTAATCATTTCACCCCGAGCAAGGCGGAAACGCTACTGATGTGCAGGGGGCTACATAAATGTAAAAAGATTAATTAGAAAAGAGTGAGGAGTACAAACGAGTTAGAAAGGAAAAATAGAAAGCTGAGAAAGCAGGTGCGATGACAGATGCACAGGTGGAGAGAAAGGGAAGGTTATACGGGGGTGGGGAGAGAGCTAGAGTCCAGTGGTTAGTAAATGAGTATTGACTTTGCATTTAAATTTCTGGAGGTTGTAGCCGTCAGGAAAGCAAGAATACAGGAGCGAGTTCCACAGGCGGAAAGTGCCAATTGAAGAAGGTGCAGGAGTAGAATTGTCGTCTGTATTTGGCTAACCTGACTGTGAATGGGTGGGACCAAGTTGCCAGTCTGGTTGCATGAGTAAACACCTGTTGAGGAGGCATCAGTGACTTAAGTTTGTCTGAGCAGAAGCCATGAAAGTATTTATAGAAC